>JACXGJ010006256.1:0-35252 GCA_016801105.1 Esox niger
CATCCCCATCCCTACGTAGACCGCTCCAACAGAGACACGCGCACATCCCCATCCCTACGTAGACCGCTCCAACAGAGACACGCACACACCCCCGACTCCACGCCAACCGTAAGCAGCACCCAGCACACATAGGTCGCCATTCCCCGACCCAGTCCGGTCACACGGGCTGTACCAACGTGATGAGATGTTCCCTCCCCCTGAGCCTGTCCTCTCCCCCTAGTCACCAGCTTCCGGGTGAGGGTTGATGATTCAGCCATGTTACATTCGTGGGGCGGTCAAGGGGAGGGGGTAGGACGTTATAAGGGCATTTCCATTACACTGCTCTCTCCGTCCATCCACAACTACCAGGCTCCAGTCACATTCCATAGATAGTATTACAAAAAATGCACTATTACTTATTTGATGTCAGCTGTTGCTCAAGAATCATCGTATTCCTGCCTTCAGTCAGTTGAGGGAGGAACCTTTATTTGTTCAGTGTAGCAATTGGGTGGGTGTGGTTCATACTAGAACCGCCAAATGCCTACACCAATTGGCGTTTGAGTTTGTAATTAAAATAACAAGGCCATTTTGAAAGCTACACCCTCCTCCTTCCATGACTTTTCCTAAATATGGGTATATTACATTGTTCCGTTGTCAGAACTCTAAACTGACCAACAGTTTATTACCCTATTTTCCTACTTAATCTGCCAACAGCCCACACCACATAGCCCACATAGCACTGGTGCCCAAATGGTACCCAGGCGCTAACCACCCCTCGCTGAACACCTGACGTCAATGGATGAATGCGCCCAGATGAATGATCAGACCTTGGTTGAATTTGTATAATTTACAAACTTACAAATGAAATACCAGTTCTCAATGACCATACAAAAACTCAATTAGGCTTTTATAGAAACATAATACAAATGATTTAGGCTTCTTATCACACATTACCGTTTTTCAATAGGAGATTCAGCTCATCAAACGTGAATCTAAATTGTAAATCTACAAATGTATTATGCTAAGATGTATTCACTAAACTAAATACCAAGGATTTTATTTAACAGTCACCCATTCAACAATGGTATTACAATGTACTGTTTATATTTTAGGAGGAAAAAGAGATACTAAATCGCACACACATCCGATGATCTCTGAATTGTCTCGGCTTATTTAACTGAAGATTTAGATCTCATAAATATATTAGGCTAAATAATTATTCACTAAACGAAATACATAGGATATTGTATAGTAGTCACCACTCATTAATTCAAGAAACATATTAAAATGTACTGTTTTTATTCAAGGAGAAAAAGATAAACTAAATCACACACATTTTTCTCAGATTTTTCTCTGCTTATTTTGCTGAAGATAGAAAAAATGTATACTCTTTTACATTGTTTTTCATCTGTTACTTGTACATGTCCACCTCAGGAACCTGGTCTAATTGAATCGTATTAATAGCCACGACGTCTATGGATGAATGGCCAATAACCCCCTCATCAACTCAGACACACCAATGCATGTGACTGAAGTGTAATGAGGGTAGAAAGTGGATATAATCTGAACTCTGTTAGCAACTCAGACACTACAGCGTTTAGGTCACAATGGCAGGCAAACGGAACCCGACGATTTGACGCCCTGACAGCATTGCAGATGCTGCAAGATTTAGATGAGATGGAGTCAGATGAAGGATCAGAAAAAGATCCCGAAATCGACGAGTCGGAGTTCCGGTCTTCATCTGATTCAGATATTGAACCGGTGGGCCAATGCCTGAACCTCCTCGCAATATAAAAGAAACAAACCAATGGTGACCCCAAATGCCACTGAGACAGGAGTCTGGAAGAGACAGCACCATTTGGGAAAACTTTATCAATTATATAAATGTTACTTTTACGAACAGGCTGTAGCCTACATGTTATTCATTCTTTGAAATGTTTCGTGTTTATCAATCAACCGTGCTTTAGGCCTATGTAGACTATTCATGGACATATTTGATTGTAGCAAACTAGTCGATAATGTCTGCTATTTTCCCTTGTACAGCCTTAAAATGAAAACTACATACTAAAGGATTTACCATTGAATAATTTAAGTGTTGAGTAATTTAAATTTTATAGCCTGTGTTCTTAAAAATATTCGTTCTGTGTATTCTTTTTTTAGTTTTTTTTGCGTATGATAAAATCTTTAAATACAAGCACATTTTGTATTTTTCAAATTCTTTATTTTTATACTTCTATATAATTTGATGACGACTCGGTAGATGAACTGATGCTCTGGCTGGATGGTGGTTGTGCGGAGGAGAATGTCCATGCTAATAGGGACGATTCATATGCTAATTACGCCAAACAGCATTCATCTCTGATGGTCATATGGGGCAAAAAGGCCTGGCGGTTCTAGTGTTAAGGAGCGCCTTGGCTTCCAGATAATCTTTTGTCCCAGTGTCGTTCCTGTTCATTTGCGTTGCGTTATCATCACTTGTAAAAGTTCAATACTGACAGTTTTGTTGTTTCAGTGATGCTTATAGAGGTGTTTGGGTATCACAAGTGCCAATGCAATACCAAATTAAATGACCACTTAAGGACTTCCCACTTCAATGCAGTGGCTTTACTGCTGTGCTATTCAGGGGCTTTTGCATTGTGGAGACTTAACGTGAGGAAAATAAATTACAGTTATTGTAATTGGAAGCCAAAAACGTTACATAAACCTCCAGTTACAAGGCAGACCATCATCCTTCTCATAGGCTGGCCACCTCTACAGCATGTTGTTAAAAAGGAAACGGGTTGCAGTTTTACACCAAGGTAACTATGAGACCTCTCTGAGAGCACGTTCCTCTAGGAAAATGTTTGACCTGGAAGAGTTGTGACAAGGTTGAGGCAACCAAAACGGTTATTCCAGGCACCTTTAATTCTTCCCTGTGTCTCAGTGTGTATAATGGATGCATGTGTCTTTGTAATGAATGTCCCAGTGCTGGGGACCAGGTCATTAATTGCCCAGGAGGTAATTAACATTTAGAAACCCAACAAACACATCATTCATGATTCAAATGATGATGTTTGTCTGGGTGGAAATCAATTCCCGGGAATATTTGTCTGTATGAGTGTTTGTTTGTGTGTGAGAGATATTAGTGCTGAGAACAGTGAACCGTGTTGGGGGGGGGTTCTCAGAGGGATGTAAGAGTGAATAACACTTGGCTCAAAAACAGGTTCATTGAAGAAAAGCAGATGGTGTGTGTGTGTGTGTGTGTGTGTGTGTGTGTGCGCGTGCGTGTGTGTGTGTGTGCGTGTGTGTGTGACCAAGACCAGCAGCTCTCCTCTGCAGTACTTACTCTTGTAAATCTTTGACTTTTTTTCCAGTATGTATCCTTAATAGTGACATTTGCACATTCTAGCATACAACTTTGCTATTTAGTCTTTACCTTCTGTGTTTATAGTGTTACATTACGACAGACATCTCACGATGGCCAATCCACTAAGGCTTTCTGAGGTTGATGACTTATGACAACTGTTGGGGTTGGACAGATGACATGTCAACAGTTGATCCCTAGTTAAGAATTGTTTCTGTCTGAAACATGTTATAACTTAAAAATGACAAGAACCGAAATGTCTCTCTCTCCCTCTTAATCTCTGTCTGTCTCTCTCTCTCTGTCTCTCTCTAAGTTTAGGATTCCTAGTATTAATCCGCTGGCGGTAGTTCTGAGAGATGTGTATGTGAGCAGCGCACTGAGGTAAAGCAGACAAATAGATTGATGAAAGAGGAGCGCTAGGACTGAGGAGAATGGTGTGGTGGGACCAGGTTGCTAGGCAACGTCTCTTGGGTGTTTACAAAGCTGGAAGTCTCAAGATGAAAAAGCATCTGGTTTATGGAGTCTGAGCATGAACGAACGCATGCGTGCGCACACTCACACATAGAAACACACACAGACAGACCTACACGCACACAGAGACACACACAGGCGGACACGCACGCGCAGGTTTCCGCACTGATAAATGCAAATGTGACGAACCTGTAACACCTGCAGGTTGTGGGATATTAGACCTGCTGCCATCAGTCAGTCGGTTGCTGCTGAAGATATTTTCTCTGTTCCAACACTGTCTCGTCCTCTAACCGACACCGAGCCCACAGTGTCACAAACACGTTGAGTCTACATGCCTGGAGGGGCTTGGATGGTCAGCCAAATGTCCTTTTACCAACAGCTGAAAAACACAAATATGTGTCATAACAAACTGACAAGGCATGGCTGCTCGACAGACCGAAGTTTGCATTGTCCTTAGGATTACCTCTCTTCTCTGCCTCTCGCTTTCTTCTTGGTCTCTCTTCTCTCTTTTCTCTCTCTCTCTCACTCCCCATGTCTGTCTCTTTCTCTGCAACCACCCAGTTTACCTTTTCGTCAGATTAACCAGCAGTATTCCAAGCTGTAGCTCAGCCCATACTCCCCCCACCCCCACCGTTGTAGTGACGTAGTGGCTGTTCTGCCGATATCAACCCATGGTATCGCTGTATGCTATCTTCTCAGTCTGTTATGTCTATACTGGTTCATTGTGTACAATTAATCCACACCTTCCCACCAGCAGCATACACTATATCTGTCTGAACGGTTAAACAACATGATGTACACCGATCAGCCATAACATTATGACCACATGCCAAATATTGTGTAGGTCCCCCGTTTGCTGCCAAAACAGCCCTGACCCATCGAGGCATGGACTCAACTAGACCTCTGAAGGTGTACTGTGGTTCCTGGCACCAAGACAGCATCAGATCCTTTAAGTCCTGTAAGTTGCGAGGTGGGGCCTCCATGGATCGAAATTGTTTGTCCAGCATATCCCACAGATGCTCGATTGGATTGAGATCTGGGGAATTTGGAGGCCAAGTCAACACCTTGAACTCGTAATTGTGTTCCTCAAACCATTCCTGAATAATTTTTGCTTTGTGGCAGGGCGTATTATCCTGCATGACCCTGTCGCTGGTTCACCACTTTTCCTTTCTTGGACCACTTTTGATAAGCACTGACCACAGCAGACTGAGAACACCCCACAAGTGCTGCAGTTTTGGAGATGCTCTGATCCAGTCATCTAGCCATCACAGTTTGACTCTTGTCAAAGTCGCTCAGATCCTTACGCTTGCCCATTTCTCCTGCTTCTAACACCAACTGTCATCAACTTTGAGGACAGAATGTTCACTTGCTGCCTAATATATCCCACCCACTGACAGGTGCCATGATAACGAGTTCATCAGTGTTATTCACTTCACCTGTCAGTGGTCATAATGTTATGGCCGATCGGTGTATACTGATGAGCCAAACCATTATGACCACCTGCCAAATATGCTGTTGGTCCTTTGCTTGTCGGCAAAACATAATGGAACCACCAAGCCATTAACTCTACAAGACACCTGAAGGTTTGCTGTGGTATCTGGCACCAAGACATTAAAAGCAGATTCTTGAAGTCCTGTTGTGAGGTGGAGCCATCGCACTTTCTTGTCCAGCACATCCCACGGATGCTCAATCGGATTTAGATCTGGGGAATTTGGAGGCCATGTCAACACCTTGAACAATGTTCACATTCACAAACAATGTGTGCAGTGTGGCAGGGCTCATTACCCTGCTGAACAAGGCCAATGGTTATGGTTAAACGGAATGATATAATAGGGCTGTGCATTGGACTTGACTTTTTTATGCGAATAGAATTCGGTTACCCGAAAAAAAAGTTTTTTATAAACTACGGATACAACATGTACGTTGCTACGTAACGTGCGAAGGAGCGGGTGTTGTTCTAATCTAACGTCGGCTCAATGGCAGTTTGTGTGAGACCGGAACCAGCGCACGCTTTGGTGAAAGCAATGTTGTACACTCAAAAAACTAGGCAACAGAAATAGAAGCCAACATGTATCCACACATAGCATTCAGTTTATAGGATGGAGAACTCTAGAGAAGCTAGTTAGCTAAGCTAGCCAGCTGTAACTTATTTGCTTAACTCGCTGTTTTCTGCACTAAATGCCCGAACTTTACGTAGCGTTTTGCAGCGTAATCACTTTCATAGGTAGCTATTCATTCTGATAATATATTGTATCGTCCATTGAAATTGTTCAAGTTCATCCACTTGCTAACTGTAGACTACGCATATACTAACTGGGCCACCACAAAACTACGGCTCTGATTAACGATTGTAAACAAAAACACGACATGTCATAAAAACTACGCTATATAGAAATGTTAGTGTGTATAATGTGAAGCTACATCATTGTTTGTAAAAAAAAAAAAAAAAAAGATTTATTGCAGAAATCATGTACAGACATCATTTTTAAAGCAAAATATGCATGTATGAAAAATACTTTTTTAGGGGCAAAAGTTAATACACAATTCATACACAAGTCACCTCATGTCTGTTTGAATGGTTAAACAGTATAATGTATACAATCTGTATGGTATATACAGAATGGTTAAACAGCTTATACAGTGTGTATGGTTGACAGCATAGATTCCGTATGTTCAGCCGCCCACAACTCAGTGAGCATTTGCTGGTATCGCAGCACCTGTAATAAACCAGCAGGAGGCCAAGCTGCTATCTCTGTCTGAGGTAAAATAGTTTTTCTTCAACATAAATGCCAGCACCCTTATGTAAGGCAGCTTATCAGGTACACACGTCTTTTTATGATTGGAGGAGGAGTGTAAGACAGTGCTCTTTGCACTTTTTATATTTTCTGTGTGTGTGTGTGTTTGTGTGCATGCGTATCTTGGCTCTGCCTGTGGACCTGGCTCTGTAAAAACAACAACCTTCTCAGTGTAATCTCCCCCGTAAGTAGAGAGCTCAAGGAAAAAAGGCCAAACAAAAGCTCCTGAGCAACGCTGAAATTCTAACTTGATGAAGCTCCAGAAATAACCCTTTGGTTGCTTGGAAACGCTTGGTTTAAGCAACCTGTCCTATTCTATAGTAGGCCTCGGTGACCTAGCAACACTGATGAAGAACGAAGCAAGGCTGGCGGGATTGGTCAGCTCCAACACCTGGGCAAACGGTCAAGATAGGGACCAGGTGTCCGGGAGAGGATGGGATGTGAGAAAGGATTATGGGATGTTGATGGGGACCTGTGCACCTGCACAGCAGCAGGGATAAATATCAGGCTGAAGACAGGCTGTTTGTAGGCTGGGAGGAAGGATCTTGCTCCAGTGGAACTTATGAGGAGATGGGCTGAGATTAGGGAGATGAAGATGTAACATTTTAGTAGATCTTCCTCCAGGACCATACAGCAATTTGTATTATCCCATTCATTTAGTAGTACAGTAATACAATGGATGTCGTCACCTGACCTGTAGACATTAAAAACAGGCGTTCTGACAACAGGAGAAGAGGATGGCTGACTGATAGCCAGACATTTTTGATTTGTCCGCTGAATTTTGTTCAGCAAGGACAGAGTGAGCACTGTGGGGGATAAGACAACCTAAGATTATAAATAATAGGAAAATAAATGATTGAAACAGATTTGGGGAGAGAAAGGAGAACATCGATCCTCATCAGGGATTGAACAGAGGACCAGTGCTCTAGTGAGAAATACCATGATAAATGTTGTCTTTCTGCTTGCCTGCTGTCTGTCTCTTATATCTTGCTGTATTTTTGTACTCATCCTACAATAAACAACAGAATGGGATTTGGCATAGCTGCGGACTTGTGGGTGTGTTTGATCAGGAGAGTTTCCAGGAAGGTGGTTGATAACTGAGTAATGGAGATGTCTCCACAGTAGACGGCAACACAATCAGACACACGCGTACGCACACACTCAACTCACCTTCTCCCCCTTTCCCTCCGTTTACCCCCTCTCCTCTACATGGAGCTCTATCTCCTCCTGTAATAGGATCTAAATGATTCCCTTTGAGCTGCGCCACATCCGGGGACAAATACCTTGCCGCCGACCGCTGCGGCGCGGAGGGTTCAGAGGCCCAGTGGTGGTGAGTGTTCCACCTCCATCCCCCAGGCATTTAGTCAGGTGATGGGGTCCCTGCCACGCTGGCAGGGACCAGTAGGCCTCCATTGTCGCTGTGCCACAGCCGAAGACGACCACGCAGGAGGCCTCTGAATGCGGCGTTCATGGAGCCATTGTGTATTTGAAATCAGATGTCACTGGCTGGGAGATGGCCCTGGTGTTTATTCTCTGTTCTCTGGGAGTAGAACCTTCATTTCTTGGTCAGAGATGAAAGCGTCTGTCTTCTGTTTCTTTCTCGGAATTTCTGTCCCTTACTCGGTCATTAGTTTCCCAAACCTCGCCGTCTCTTCATCCCCCTCTCACACACTGACTCACAGTGACTGGCCTGGATCTGCCATGTCTCAGAGAAGAGGGGGAGGCACGGTAACGTAACCCCCCCGCCCACCACCCCATCCCGGTAATGGAGGAGGGTAATGCTTGAAAGTCAGATGAGCCCCCCAGGGAAAGACGGAAGGCATCGTCAGGCGACGCCGCCCGTCTGGAAAATAACCTGATCAGGGAAGACAGACGGGACAAAAACAGTGTGTCTTCACTCTGACGGAAGGGGGGGTGGGAGATGGGTTAGGGTGGGAGGGAGGAAGACGGGTGAGGCAGGGGGGTTGAGGTGGAGTGGGGAGTAGAAGACGGAGAAGATACTGAAATAAATGAGAGGAGCAAAGAGGGACGAGACAGGGAGTGCCAACGGTCAGCAAACGGTTAGGTGTATGTTGCACATTTACTGAGGATGGAATAGTCTCACTGAGCGTCGGCTTTATCCAGATCATCTCTTTAAGTGCTTTACTGCTGATGGGGCATTTCCTATCTTCTCTTATCGCCCCTCCTCTCTCCCTCCCATCCCATTCTCTCCTCCCATCCAATTCTGTCCTCCTCTCTCCAGCCCCTTGACTCAGTCAATATTGAATTCAAAACCTTCCTGCAGACTTCTCAGGGCAATGCCCGTCCGTATATCAAAGAACTGATCTCCCTCCATAATCCACCACACACCATCAGGTCCGGCCGTAGTCTGCTTCTCCACGACCCCCAGCTGTGCTCCCACTTCTGGAGTGCCCTCCTGGACCACCTGGATTCACCCCACTTTTTTAATACTCAAGACCTTTCTACTCAGGGAGGATTTGCTAGGCTTTTTTGCTTTGCTGTGTCTGAGTGTTTGTGTATTTGGCGTCAGTTCCGCTTATAGTTATTGCTGTTAAAATAGATATGTATTTGCTTTTGGTTTTGAATATGGTGTCTTCATTCAATAAAACATTAATTGAATGCGCTTATACTTAATAGTGAAAAGGGCTGTATATGATTGTTATGTGTTTTGACGTAGTGCTGGTTTTTCTGATTTAACCACTGTTTGGGGGTGTTTTTGTCTCTGATATATGGATATGTCCGAAATACGCAAGAAAATCCAACACAGCTTAAATGGATTCTTTCCTCAACAATCTCAGTTGTAAATGTCATGAAACATATTAATGCCTTGTGGGGTCACTGTTCCCCTGCTACTGGTTGACATATGAGGTTTCCAAAACAGAGCCCTGCTAATCTCCATGACCACATCCCAAAGGGCACCCCTGTTCCCTCTGTAGTGCCCTACTTTATCATCAGCATCCTTGGAGCTCTGTTTTGTTGGGGTGTTCTCCATAGGGACTAGGGTGAAGTTTGGGACGGAGGCTCCATGTGTACCGAGTTCATAATTAAAAATATCCTCAGGACTACAGGCGGCAGACGTGTGGCGAACCTCAGCACAGCTCTGACATTTAGGTGTGCGTGCGTGCGTGTGTGTGTCTACAGTGTGTGTGGTTTTTTATTGTAGCTGTTGTTCTCCCACACATTCTCGCAGATGTTAAGAAATACTTCAACCCCTCAGCAATGCAGTTGATGACATGAAGCCATTTTTACCGAAAAGTCCACAGGGGTACAATTTCAAAAAACGAATACAAATACAATAAAATCACTAACACAAATGGGGGTCGGTGTTTAAATATCGGTCCTAGTAGCATTTTGGAACTACAGTCCAGTAAACAGGATAGAAATACAACACAGGACTTTAGCCAGGACAGTATGCATGCAGTCGTGTACACAGTGTGTGTGGGTGCGTGTATGCGTGTGTGCGTGTGTGTGTGGGTGCGTGAATGCCTGGGTGCGTGTATGCGTGTATGCGTGGCAGACTGCATTCTATGTAGACGCCGATGTCTATTATTCCCAATGTAATGAATTGCGCTGATCCACAGAACGTCAACATTCCGCACGTTCCTCAAAATTACATCCATTAGTAAGCGGTGGCAAGATGTTCTCCTGGCAGATAGGAAAGTGGAGGATATTCCATCACATTCCTATTTGGCCATGTGAGCGTGTTTGTTTCTGTGTTGTGCAAATGGTGCCCGCGTGTGCCTGTTTGTGTGTACGGGTCTGTGTGTTTGTGTTTGTGTGTTGACGCGTGTGGGCAGGTGTAAGCCCCACGGTACATCTGTAAATGATGGCCGATTACATTGCTCACATCTAACAGTGCTCCTTGAGGGGAGCATTAGAATAAGCATTAGCATTAGCACAACACAATGGATTTCTGTGCATTTATCTCTAGTTCTCTCTCTCATTTTAACCCACTCTTGCTTTTTTATTCCTCTCTCTCTCTCTCTCACTTCCTCTCCTTATCTCTCCATTGCTCTTTTTGTTTCGAATGCAACAGCACAGTGGGAGGCACAGAGGTAAAGCTTACTAAACATGTTTGGAGTTGCACCTTGCTGTATGCTAACAAGCCAATAACACGCTAACAGACGGGGCCACACATAGCCTACAGTGCATTTCCATCGAGCTCAGGGTTTGTTTTGTACACATGCGGTGTTCTCTTAGCCTGGTTGCAGAGCTCTTGTGAAAAATAACAGAAATGGGTCTAATTTTAGCTTTCGGGTTATCAGTGCCTATGGTTAAAGGATGGTTCTCTGCTATTTACCAGAACTTATTTCTATGATGTTACGCCATGAACTGTCTCTTGTTCAGACAGGGCATGTGTTGTTTTCAAGGGGTTATGCAGGCATTTGTTATTTTGTCATCCTTTGATTGGGGTTCAAATACACTGCCTATGGTGTTGCCTGTTTAAAGGTCAGCTGTCACATTTGCTGACAGAGGAAGTCTAGTGAAAGTCAATTAAGAACCGATTCTGGTCAACTGACCGGTAACAAACTTTAAACGGGTCTGATGGTCTTATGTCACCTGTCACTTACATCTGATCTGGTGGCCGTCTGTCTTCTTCATCCGAATGTTCTAGTGTTTATTCAGCCTCTCAGCAGATTCCTACAAGTACTGACTGTGGAAAGGTCATTGAATAACTTTACTATTACAATGAACATGGAGTTGTTCCTTCATTTCCTCCATTTGAAATTGCACAGTGCATGAGGGACTACCCATTTATCCTCTGCTGAACAAACAGACAGGCATCACAGTACTCTGGCACACACCCACTCAATACATTCCAATTCACATTTGTTTCGACCAATCATTTAATTTCCAACTCCAGTTAGTATATATCAAAACACTTTGGTAAACTGTTGGAATTGTAGATGGGTAGAATTACTCTGTTTACTGCGTTTGACCAGAGCAGCCAGTAGAGTCATAGTGAATCAAAAGGCAAGGAGGAAGTGCTCTGCTTAAGTTATAGGAGGCGGGGCTTCAGTAACAGCAGGACATTGTGCCAAGTTGTTGCAGGAGTATTTTAAACTATGAAACCTGTGAAATGTGACTGCGATTTGGTTTAGACATACAGTATTGCTTTCCATATAGATCTGTTGCAATTTGGATATTGCTGTGTGTCAATAAGTGAAATTGATGAATCGTGCATCTCACACATTCACACAATTCATATGTACAGGTGTGTGTGTTTGTGTGAGTGTTGTATAGGAGGACACCCACACAAGGGAGGCCATCTTTCAGGTAACGTGCTGCAGTTTTGATTTTGTTTTTGTGTCTGGGGGACACACAAAGACACAAAAAAGGAACTGAAACATACCCTCCCTCACACATGGTTAAGATTCATGATTTTTTTAATCATAATCATTCTTAAAAATATGTGTTTTTGAACACCTATCCCTAACCACAGCCTCATTGACATAACTTTTAACCAAACTGACCTTAACCCGAAGCCTATACTAATAAGCCCACATAAGCATTTCTCAAAAGTCAGGACTTCCAAACACCCCAGATTTTTCAACGTGTCACGTTTTCATGTAATGTCAGGAAATGTTGGTGAATTTTGGTTCACAGTAGGTAGGGAAACACTCTCACAAACAAATCCACACAGATAAACGCACACTCTTACGAACAAAAAACACACCGACAAACGCACACTCTCGCTTTAAACGTTAACCTCACACCAGATTGTCCTAGCAGGTGTTGCTCTCTTAGTCTGACATTATTGAAAAGAAACATTGATGAACCCTCCTGTACGCTTGGTAACTCTGACTGGCTCAATAACAACCAGCATGTCTGTGTTTCTGGATCCATTGCCCCTCTGCGGCAGAGCATCCTGGGGGAACAGAGTGTTGACTCCTATTCCGCCACACTGTAGGTGTGACCTTGTACAAGCCGAGAGCCACACACATCACAGGTGGCTGCCTGCACCCTAATTGGGGAGGACGAGCGCAAACTAATGACTGGAATGAAATAAATGGAACGGTATCAAATGAATTAAACCTATCCATTATTATTAGTTTTCCTCCCCCTAGCAGTCACATGTGACACACACTCGTTCGCCCGCACAAACCCATGGGGATACACGCACAATGACAGACGCACACAGGCACACACGCACACACACACAAACACACACACACACATACACAGAGCTACGTGATGTTCTAACCCAGAAGCATACTGCAGAGGTAATGTGATATCAGGCTGTGAGGCATGTGTTTGTCCAGGGACAGCAGCTCTGCTGTGGCATCCAGACTCAGGTTCCAGGGCTGCTTCAGTAACTCCACTGTCGCTGATGTAACTAGAACCTCACATCCGTCTGTGCCTCAGTAACTGAGCATAGTGGGGAGCGCATTTATGGCTGGTTCTCCACTTCCAGTTTAATTTACCATTGGCCAGCCCTGGATGTCGAAATATGTTTTCTTACAAAGTAAACAATGGTTTTTGGCAGAGCATATTGGAATTTTTGCAGTTAGGGACTGTTTGTTCTTCCATATATTGCCTGAATAAATGTTGTTTCTAAATGCTCACGCACCAAATTCGCCTTTAGTATCTCATGTAAAACCAGTTGGTACTTCCACGCACGTTCTCATCTAGAAGCAGATAAATGGAGGATAGGTGGAGGATGGTTGGAAGATAGTGGTTGGAGAATGGAGCATTGAGGATGATCGTTGAAGGGGGAAGGTCAGAGGATGAAGGTTGAAGGATGGAGAATGACGGTTGGTGAATGTCAGTGGATGGGAGGTTAGAGGATGGCGTTGGAGGGAGGCTGGATTGAAAGTCCCTTGCTCCCAGAGGATTCTGACCTGGTTCGTGACCTCTAACCTCTGTCTTTTGGCTTTACCCCATGCTCAGTTATCCCTACCCCCATTCGAATCATCCTCAGCCCAGGTCTAAAACACACACACAGGGCAACAATCTGCTGGGCTTGCTTGGCTTACACACAGTGCTGCAGTGGCAATCACTATTGATGACACCTTGGTTTCCTCTCGTCCTAGTTTAGTGGTTTAGAGTTAAGCCCTTGAGGCTTCACTTATTCAATAAGAGAAGAGAATAATATGTGTGTGTGTGTGTGTGTGTGTTTCTTGCTGGCTGAGTTCCCTGCCCTAATAAGAACATAGTTCTGCCATTCTCCATTATCATAAATAAAACAAGAAGATCCTTTTGGATTCTCACACTTCACTTATCCATAGGAAATGACAGTGCTCAAACACTACACCCATTGCAAAGGCCGAGTGGTCCAGCGTTTTACTGAGGATGGCCTACATTGTCGGTTCTACCTAGAAAACCCATCAATGAACAGTGAGGCTGGACAAATCCCAAGCCATGTGGACACTCCCCAGGGCTTATGACGGAGAGGCTGTGGAGGACAGACAGAGGCTTGCTATCAACTACCTGAGAGACATATTGTATTGTCTGAAGGAACAGACTGAAGGAAGTCTGTTACCTAGTCCCTAGCACTGGACAGTGAGGTGTCTGTAATGTAGTCAGGCCTGGCTGCAGGATGCAATGAGTGAGGGGGCATTTTTCATAAACGAGGGGGCATATATAATTCATATACCATTTACAGTGTTTATGGGGAAACAAAACTGAGGGGGCACAGTTTCCATATGAAGGGTCAATGCCCCCTTTCCCCCCATGATGCCAGGCTTGAACTGGACAGAGAGGCATCTGTTACCTATTCCCTAGCACTGGTCAGAGAGGCGTCTGTAACCTATTCCCTAGCACTGGACAGAGAGGCATCTGTTACCTAGTCCCTATCACTGGACAGAGAGGTGTATGTTACCTAGTCCATAGCACTGGTCAGAGAGGCGTCTGTTACCTAGTCCCTAGCACTGGTCAGAGAGGCATTTGTTACCTATTCCCTAGCACTGGTCAGAGAGGCGTCTGTAACCTATTCCCTAGCACTGGACAGAGAGGCATCTGTTACCTATTCCCTAGCATTGGTCAGAGAGGCGTCTGTTACCTAGTCCCTAGCTCTGGACAGAGAGGCGTCTCTTACCTAGTCCCTAGCACTGGACAGAGAGGCGTCTGTAACCTATTCCCTAGCTCTGGACAGAGAGGCATTTGTTACCTAGTCCCTAGCTCTGGACAGAGAGGCGTCTCTTACCTAGTCCCTAGCACTGGACAGAGAGGCATCTGTAACCTAGTCCCTAGCACTGGACAGAGAGGCGTCTGTAACCTAGTCCCTAGCACTGGACAGAGAGGTGTCTCTTACCTAGTCCCTAATTATTCATTGGCTGAGAAAGACTCAGCAAATGGAGTTATAGTCTGTCACTGGCTGGGACTTGTACGACAAACTGAATGAGACTTGGCCATCAGCTAAGAGTGAAAGACCATAAGTCACATGGTCGCATTAATGGTCATGTGTAATGTTTCATTTTATCGCCTTGTCACATTACATAAAACATAGAATGGCTTCCATTAAACCATAGAATGGGTTCCATTGCACAATAGAATAGGTTCCATTACAAAAGAGAATCGATTCCATTACAACATAGAATAGTTTCATTGCAGTTATTAATTATTCATTCTTATAATAATCTTGCATCTGTAGATGCCTTGACTGACAGATGAATTCAGCACTTTAATATACAGTGTGTAGACAGTACTGTTCTGTATGGACTACAGTAGAGACCTGTAAAAGGGGTGGGACATCACACTGTCTCACAGTACAGAACCAGGCTCCTGGGCTGTGATTCATTCTGAACGGGACAGGGCCCCGGTGTTAGTAGAGGCTGGTGTTGTGTAATGTGCTCCGGTGAGAGAACAATCAGTTGTGTTCACCCCTGAGAGTTGACTTTCATTAGCCCAACCATTGTGACATGTTATCGGTTGCTACTGGATTCCTGACACATGGTTTATCGTTTCTGTCCTATGTGCATGCTTGTGTGTGTGTGTGTGTGTGTGTGTGTGTGTGTGTGTGTGTGTAGCAGTATACAGAGTAATCACTGCAGTATTTCTAGATGGAAGGCCCTAAGGCAGTTATTTAACAACAAGACAAATATTGACTTTTTAATGACATTTTCTATTGATCCAATGCCATTTACAGAACCATATAGAGGACAATTAGATACCATTATACACAGGTACCAGGCAGGTGGTTGAGAATTGATCATAGAGGCCTTACCAGTGTGGGTAAGAGTCTGCCAGAAAGAGAGAATAGGGAAAAAGAGAGAACAGGGGAATCGAGAAAACAGGGAAAAAGAGAGACCAGGTGAAAAGAGTCAGGGAGACAAAACAAGAGACAAAGACAAGAGAGAGAGAGAGAGATTGAATCAGGCAGATGTGTGTGATTGAAGAATGAATGAGATAGGCAAACAGACAGAGAAGTAGAGGGGAGACCAAGAGACAAAGGGAGAAAGGGATCGAGATTTAAGTCAAATCTGTTGAATAGCTATCCTCACAAGGCTCTTTCACTAGCCTTCCTCATGCTAGCCGTCTGTAGACCCCTCCCTCTCCGCTCTCTCTCTCTGACAGGCTGGCAGGAGAAGGTCAGTCTATTGATTAATTCATTGAGTTCACCCTTTGATTGCCTCGGCCCAAACCACTGCTACAATCTATAATATATTGTATATGCTTCACACAGAAATCCATAAGCCGTCTCTCTCTATGTTCACCCTGGCCCGCCACTGGCCTGTACGGAAGGGATAAGTATTCTGTAACGGTTTCTTCTGTAATGAATAAGGAATATTCAGCCATATCCATAATCAATCCTGAACCATTTGTTGGCCTATGATGTCAGAACGTGTGTGTGTGTGTGTGTGTGTCTGTGTGTGTGTGCGAGCAGCGCCTGGTTGGGGGTAGGAACTCATCTTACCCCTGTGTAGAAGTTGGGGGATACTTCCACACACTCTTGGACATAATGGTTTAACCCAGATGTGTGGTTTTCAGACCAGGGAACTACCGCTAGCTGCCAGTCTCCTTTCTCTCAGGCTTGCTAGCCTCGGGCTGCACTCCAATCGGCGGTCCTGCCTGCGCTCCGATCGGCGGTCCTGCCTGCGCTCCGATCGGCGGGCCTGGCTACGCTCCGATCGGCGGGCCTGGCTACGCTCCGATCGGCGGGCCTGGCTACGCTCCGATCGGCGGGCCTGGCTACGCTCCGATCGGCGGGCCTGGCTACGCTCCGATCGGCGGGCCTGGCTACGCTCCGATCGGCGGGCCTGGCTACGCTCCGATCGGCGGGCCTGGCTACGGGTCAGAAGCCGGGTGGTGCATCTGCGGTTTGTCAGGAAGTTGGCGCGTGTTGTGTCCAGTCAGTTTGTCGGGCAGAGCGTTGAGTGGCGTTGGTGTAAGAGGCATTTGTGTGGCCATGGGTGTGGGGGGCGGGTTGCTGTTGCTGTGGAGGGAGTTTGACTTCTGTTTCCTCTGGTGAGAGGAAGAGGGAGGAATGGAGATAAGGGCCAGGCTGCGGTTTGTCTATGTGTTTTTTTCGTTCAGTGATTCTCCCTAACCATGATGCTTTGTTTTGTCTTTGAACAGAGGGAAGTTCTCTGTAGGGGGAGAGAGAGAAGTACTGAGCCATCTGCCGGCCCGCCAGAGGACTACTGAGACACGGAGCTGCAACCACGGTCAGGCAACTGGACCCAGGCTCAGCACAGGCCCAGTCCGGTCAAACCCAGGCGGGAGGGAAGACCCAGCCATACCTCACACCACGCTAACCCCGGCAGGCGTTGTAGCCATGCATTAACTTACCCCAGCAACCCAGCTCCTTCTAGAAACCAAACCACGCCCACTCCGTCGGCATTCTCGCCATGCCTCAGGGCCCGTTGTGACGGGAGTGCTGCCCCCCCAGCCCTTTTCCCTTAACCCCCCGGAGCCCCAGAGGGCTGTACGATGCGTCCGTGGGCGGGTTCGTGGCGCTGGATCATGCTGGTGCTGCTGGCCTGGGGCACGCTGCTGTTTTACATCGGAGGTCACCTGGTGAGAGACAGCGAGCACCCGGAGAGATCCAGCAGAGAGCTGTCCAAGATCCTGGCCAAGTTGGAGAGACTGAAGCAGCAGAATGAGGACCTGAGGAGAATGGCAGAGACGCTCAGGTGAGACTGACTGGGGGCCTTCTTGTTTCTGTCTCTCTCTCACTCCATGTCCGACTTTTTAACTCCCGCTGTCTCTGTCTTTCTCATATTTTGTACTTCTGAATTTCTTTATCCCGTTTCTCTTCTGCTTCCCCTTTCTGTCCTACCGGTCTCCCTTCACCTTTTCTCTACCTCCTATGAAATTCACAACCGCCAGTTCATAGGGCTTTACTGGCGTGGGAAACTGCTGTTTATGTTGCCAAAGCAAGTTGAATGATGCAATACAGCCCCAGAGGGTGGCGAGTGTACCACATCTAAGGGCTGTTCTCATGACTGATGCAGCATGTGCCTGGATACCTCTCTTAGCTATATACCACGCATCTCTGTGGTGCCATACTGCTAACATAAACCAGCTACCCAAAAAGTATTAAAGGGCGATCACTGGTTAGTCGTCGCCAGCGTAGGAATTTCACGACAGCCGTGGTGCCCCGAAAATCATTGTACGCTGTACGGCCACCATGGACTTTTTGCTCCTGGTACTGCAAAAATCTCGTGGTCAGCTGTTGGTTTGTTTGTTTGTAAGTTTGTTTGTAGTTCGCAAGTTATCGATCGGTGGGTCTGTTTAGATTATTTAGTGCTTAACTGAATCAAAACTCTGTTTTGGAAGGTGGGTTCATGAGCAACTGGGAACTGGGAAAGTTCTGAACTCCGAGTGGGAGGATACCAGAGAGTACACCTAAACGCATTTTGAGAGCTCGGAGAAGTAACGTTAGGTTTGACATTATTAGACATGGCAGCGTTTGTGGTGAAAATGTAAAATTACTTGAGCCGTACACAAATAAGTCACTACGTTTGTTTATTTAGGGCATACATATTTGCGCAGGTGATTGTGACGTTAAAGGATACTTTGTGGTTTACTTTTGTGTAACTGAGGTAATGTTAGCCTTCTTGCTAGTTTACCTTGATGTCCTCATATTTTACTCAATGGCCTTTGTGCCCTGGCATGTGGCCTTTTGCCCTAAAAGAATTTGTGACACCGAAGGCCAAATGGCCTTGTGTCACACAGCTGGTTGTAGGACACAGGCGCAGAGACGTAGTGGTGGTAATCCATAGTTTATTAAAGTAAAGAAAACCAAAATGATAGCAGCTTACCGTGACTGGGTATATGGCTAAGGAGCGACAACAAACCATAATAATCCACACAGAGTGTGGACCAACATTCACATAAATGTGTTCCCCAATTGGAGGCAACGATCTACAGCTGCCTCCAATTGGGGAAACCAAACTTACATAGAGATGCCTAGAGGCATCTCTTTTTGTCCTGTCCTGACTATGGCCCCAGCTCAGTGAAAAGATGGCTAGGGGCATAGCCAGGACCTGACACCTTGCCCCTGAAATTACGAAATTCCAAGCCTGGTCATCACTATTCATTCACAGTGAGATAGTTTTTTAGTTTGTTAGCTACTTAAAATAAATGGGTTACAATGTGTTCATTCATAGTAAAATACTATACACAACTCTTTACACTTTTTCCCCCTGTATGACTGTGAATCATTCCTTCGCGCAAGCCATGATTCAAGCCTTGATATTCTTTAATCTCAGATTTTGTTTAAACATTTGATTTGATTTTACTTACTTTTACTGCATGGTCAGACAACATAGCCGGTTATCAGATTTGACTTCAGTGCTGTTACATCTGAACAATTTCCCTTTCTAACTGCTGTATGCAAATGTGGTAGCTGCAGCCATGTACCGTCAGTGTCTGACATGGTGCTTGTGGAACCATCTGCAGTGACATGTAGTGAGATACTTGATGGACAGGGCGGCATCTTGGACCGATGGGCTGTGCTTAAAGGCCATGACCAAAGCTGTTCGGCTATCAGGCTCGTCAGACGCCATGTCATGGCCCTCAAACAATGTCATGCCAATTGATTTGAGCCTAAAGCATCAGAGCTGTACAAGGCTAGGGTCTGTCCTATTTAATGTTTCAAAAGATTGTTCAGAAATGAAGAAAGTAGTGTTCAGAAGTGGTAGTCACAGAGAGTGAAGCCTGAGCTGTGACCTGATTTGAGACACATTCGCGTATCTATGCTCACTCAGACTCAGGCAAACACTGGGAGACTCGCATACAGAAGCACGTTACTAAGCACATGTTGTGTTTTCCTGGTGTTCAGCTACATGTAAAAGGGTGGATCATAGGGAAGTAAAATCGGGGAAGGGAGGACATCTCACCAATCCTCATAAAATCAGTTTGATCAGGTTTAGGGTTACTGTCCAAACTAGTTTATAGTCTGGAATTTGGGCTTGGGTTAGTTTTGAGGTTCCTAGTTTTTGATTGGGGATTCTTAATTTTTTTACATTACTCAGTAGCATTAATAGTTATAACAATAGTGGTATTAATAATAGCAACTGCATTCATATTAGTAGTACTAGCAGTATTAGTTACAGTAGTTGTAGCAATAATAGTAACAGTAGCAGTTGTTCTGGAGTAGTAGCAGTAATAGTTAAACAAATATATGTAGTAGTAGTTGTAGTATTCGTAGTAATAATAGTAAAACTAACATCCTGTAGTTTTAGTTGTGGGGCTTCACAGACATCTACGACCCACCAGTGGTGTCTGTTGTGATAAGTCCATGCAAAAAGCCCTGGTCAGTCTTATACATCAGCACACAGTGAGTTGTAGTCAGTCTCCAGGCCAAAGGTAACGCCACATGTACGGTGTTGGTTCTGCCAGGGGGGTTCTGTGTCCTCACTGACCCTCTGAAGTGGGGGGGCCATTTGCCGTCGCAGTGAGACTGCAGCACGCATTCTGAGGAACTGCAGAGACTGCGGCCCGCAATGCTAACAGAGCTGTTTGACTAGGGCATCGCGTGTCCGTGCGTGCGTGCGTAGGTGCGTGCGTGTATGCAGGGTCGTTTGGGTATCTTAAGGGTTCATCGTTATTGTGTATTGACTTAATGGTCAATTTAAAATGGAGCAGTATTGCACTATCTCCCTTGAGCGGGCTGTCAGTCATTCTGACAAGCTCCATGTGGACGGATGCACACACACACACACACACGTGCACACACACTAATGATGAGCTCAGCAGACGTGGCCCTGCTGCTGTGTGTGTGACAGAGATGGTGAGTGCTGCAGGTTTGATTGACCCCTCGCTGGTTGAGTGCCAGGGTGATGGAACGAGTGGAGGCGAGAGACGGAGGTTTCTGGTGGTGCGTTGGTAGACCCGTCCCTAACCCACCCCCCGTCTGTGAAGTGCTGTTGACAGAAGGAGCCCTAGAGAGAGGAAGAATTTAGAGAGGCACTGTCTTGACAACACCAGACAGAGACAAATGTTTGGTCAAGACAGATGTGTGTGTAGCTGTGTGTGTGTCTGCGGATTTGTTTCCTTACCTTTTAAGGACCTAAATTCACTAACATCTCCTGACCTAACACCAGTGACATTCAGGAGTTTTTGAAAAGTCTTACTTTTCCAAATGCTTTTGTAGGCTTACAGTTTAGGTTAAGGTTTGGGTGAGGAGTTAATGTTACAGTAAGGAATAGGCATAAATGTTAGGCCTTTGGGCTTAAGGTTAGGGTTCTTTTATTTAAAGGGTTAGAGCTTCATTGAGGTTAAGGTAAGGGTTCTTTTATGTATAGGGTTAGAGCTTCATTGAGGTTAAGGTTAGGGTTCTTTTATGTACAGGGTTCGAGCTTCATTGAGGTTAAGGTTATTTTATGTACAGGGTTAGAGCTTCAGGGAGATTTTCGATTAAAAACAAAATGACAGGCCTGAAATGTCGGATGCGTGTATGGTTGCATGGGTTTATGGTACAATCATGTGTGTTAACGGGTCCTTTTCGACATTGTAGTTTGTGTAGTTGTGTCTGTGTTGCTTTGTAGTGTCCCTCGTTGCCATGAATCTTGCTGTTAGCCTGTTTTCCTGTCGGAGCTGAGAGCTACTTGTTTTTGGTGCGCCAAGTTGACCTTATTCAATCAAAACTAGTAAACCAAGTTCTCAAGAAAAGTCACAGATAAGACAACATTCTGTTAGAGTAGCCAGCAGCAAAGCATCTAGCGTCCCACTGATATTTTGGCTCTGAAGCTAAGCAGGGTCAGTCCTGGCGGATCCATGGATGGGAAATCAATTATTGGAAGGCCAGTAGGGGGCAGTCTTTCCTCTGAACTTTAAATTAAGTCCAAATGCCCCAGGGCAGAGAGAGAAACAACTTTCAGATGGGACATTAAACAGTTGTCCTGACTCTAAGGTCACTAAAGAAGATTAGATGGACCTGGTGTCCTGGCTACATTTACAATCTGTCCGTATCAGTTCAGTATCTGATAAGCTCCCTCCTTTGTGTAATCAACACGTAGATACTAAATAATATATGCAATATAGTATGGGAACAGCTCTAGAGAAGAGTCTCAGGTAAATGTAGAAGTAAATATTATGTTTTCTGTTCTGTCACCAGGATTGAATAAGAAATTAAAGGGTCCCGGCTGGTCGCTATGGAAGCTATCTCACTCCGTGGGAGCTGTCTGCCTGCCTGTCAAAGAGCTTTTGTGTTTGTAGCGAGGGGGGGGGATGCAGAGAGGGGGGAGGTGAACCAAGAGCAGAGCTGGAATATGTGGAGCTAAGGAAAGAGACTTCCTTTGTTTGCGTAGCCATGGTGGGAGGGTGTGAATGCAGGTAAGGAACGGAGGAAAAGATGGGCAGAGGGGGTGAATGCGGGTCAGGACAAGGGGAAGAGATAGAGAGATGGAGGGAGAAGTGGAGCCAGTGAGATCTCTGGCTGCTGATTAGTCCAAGGTGTTGACGTTCTTTCTTCCTCTGCCATCCCATGTCATTCCTGTGGCTCACCATTGTCTGCCGGAAGACACAGAAACATTTACAGTACAATCAGTCTGTGTGTGTTTCGGTGTATGTGAATTGCAAGGAGGACGTGTCTCTGATGTGCTGTAAACAATGACTGATTTAGTCAGAAACATGCTGCCAATGACGGTTGGGACAGGGGACCGTGTCAGAGTTGTCTTCTGAACAGAGTTGTGGCTTTGACCGTATTTCCTATTTCATGAGAGTGACATGAAGCTTAATGGTACGTTCACAATTGTTTCTGTCTTTTGTAAGAAAGGAATGCTTGCATAAGTATTCAACACCTTTGTTGTGGAAGCTCCCAGTTTACAGAGATGAAAGAAATCGCCCTTATTGAAGCACAGTTACTTTACAATTGGTCTCTACCTATGAACCATTGAAGTTGCTGTCACATTTTGTAAATGAAAACCCTGCTGTTGACGGAACAGTGGTCAGGTGGTGTGTTGTTATGGGTTTAAACTGTTTAAAGTCTGTTGTCTCTACCACGAGATACAGTGATATCTTCAGTTCTTTTAGAAGTAGCTCTATGGTGGTTTCTGATAGAGGCATTGCATATTTATGTACTGAATTTAGCTGGTGGAACACTGTGTAGGATCAAAAAATATACAGAAAAGACCAAAGTCATATAAAATGGTCTTTAGGCCTCCTACATCCTCTGAGTCTACAGAACCTGATCATCTTTGTGGTTTCCTGCTGTGACACCCGCAGCGTCTTAGGAATTTATTCAGGGTCACCCACGTCCTTTTTCTAAAGCGTTACACTAAAATGACTGTTGGTGACGGTTGGATTGAGACATTAATAAATACCTCACTTAGACTCAACAGTGTCACTGGAATATGAACATTTTCAGTGTTTTGTTGAATATGTCCAAATGCAAGTACGATAGGTTGGCCTACCTAACCGCTAAACAACCAATGGATGAGCCCCGCCCGAGAAGAAACTAATTTAGGAAATGTCTTAATGATTCATTTGTTTCACAATGCATTTCACAAGACCAAGTTCACATTGTCTTTCTTTTTTGAATACCTTCATGCTTTAGTGCATAGAATCTAAGTATAATTGTTAAATGAAAGATGGTATGACCATCTTAAATGCAAGCTTACTATATATTGCAAATTAGTGCAATGGCTTCTTTGAGCTTATACATTAGTGTCATCTGAATGTGTTTTAATTAGGACGTGGCCTTTACTTCATTGGCCTATTTGTGCTCTGGTGAGGATAGAACTGACTGAGATGAAAACATGTAACTGGGATTTCTGAGTGTTTTAATCAGCAGGGAATGGGTCACATCTGCACTGTATAGACACACATGTCTTAAATGCCATAAGGAATAATCTAACTAAGATGCACACTTGCACATGCTCAAAGACACACACACACACACACACATACTCTCTTACAAAGGCACACTATTAGCATTACCGATACAGGATTAACAGAAATGGCAGTCCAACTCAAACATTGACTCGATCTCTGTACTGGCTACATTTACATACACACACACACCGAGTTGATGGCAGAGGTCCAGTATCACGCAGTTGTTGTGAACGCACACATCTACATCCCTTCCTCTCCTCTCCCTCCACCCGTTCTTTGTCCAGCTTAACCTACATATCTCCCACACACTCCATTGTGTGTCTGTATGACGGCACAATGGAGCATTCAAACCAGCCGCTCCACGGGTCAGAGTCTCTGCCGGTATCTTGTAGCAGTTCCAATTCATTCAAATATCGCAGACGCTGTATGTAAAACAACCACAACGACCTGTTAGACATCCTTCCTGTTCTTTTCTCTCATTCACTCGTTTCATACTTTTGACTAAGGCCCATAGGATGTAGAGAAAAGGGTGCCGTCAGGTTTGAAGCCAATGGCTCTCAGGCCCCGTAAGTACAGTTTTTGAGTTGTGTCTGACACCACATGTTGGCCTGGTAACTGAGACAGGAACTAGGTCACTGTGACTAATTATGGCGTTACTGTGTCCTATGGTGGTCGGACGTTGTGTGTGTGACTCACCTGTTTTGCGCCAGATGTCGTGCCTCCGCTGGGCGCTGTTCGCACTGGTTCCTGGCCCTGGATGGCTGCCAGAGACACTTTTCTCTCAGCATCAGGGGTTGTTTACACGGCTGATATTTCTTCCTTCTCGCTGCTTTGCTTTTTCTTCGTCTCTGTGGGAGAGAAATAAATAGCCTCGTTCAGAGTGTCTGACAACCCGCACCCTCCCCTCTGCACTCATACACAAACACAACGGCGCATATGTGTGCACACAAATATATATATGTATATATACGGCTCTGGAAGAAAAAAAAGAGACCACTGCGCCTTTTTCTTTCCTTTCCAAAAAAGTTGAAAAGGAAAGTTTTGAGTGAGGAACAGAAGCGTTCAATTTGCAGTGGTCTATGTTAACCCTTCTGTTCCTCGTGTGTATGTATGTATGTTTATATGTGTGTGTATACTGTATATGTATATTGTAACAGATCCAGTCTCCATTCGTTCATGTAATTCCGGGTTCCCACAACGCTGCAATTGTGCACAGATGATTTTTTTGGAACTGAAACGTACATAGGTAGCTGGCAATCAGTGACTGACAATCAGACGAAAACACAACTGTTGGATACATAACTGCTCTAATCCATGACATGCTGTGCATATAATTGTAGGATTGTATGAATATAAAATGCCAATGCAATCGGGTAGGGTCCCTTACCCGAAGATATTTCATGTACTTTCACCTGATCTGTATACTCTTGTGTCAGTTCTGCCTAACATCTGTTCCAGGTCTTTGTGTCAGTTGTTTCTGCGTAACATCTGTCCCAGGGGTTTGTGTCAGTCGTCCTGGGGCTTTGTGTCAGTTGGCCCTGGTCTTTGTGCGTAGCCATTCCCATTCCAGCCTCTACCAGTACAGTAACAAGATGTCAGCGCTCAGCTGTAGTGAATCATTGGTAACCACAGACCCAGTGAACCGAAGGGGGAGAAGAGATAGCTCTCACTCTTCTCTATCTATCTGTGTGTATCTGTGTGTATCTGTGTGTATCTGTGTGTATCTGAGTGTATCTGTGTGTATCTGAGTGTATCTGTGTGTATCTGTGTGTATCTGTGTGTATCTGTGTGTATCTGAGTGTATCTGAGTGTATCTGAGTGTATCTGAGTGTATCTGTGTGTATCTGTGTGTATCTGTGTGTATCTGTGTGTATCTGAGTGTATCTGAGTGTATCTGTGTGTATCTGTGTGTATCTGAGTGTATCTGAGTGTATCTGAGTGTATCTGTGTGTAAGCATGCGTGTCTGAGTGGTGTGGGTGTATGATTTGAATGAGGGATAAGGTGTAGACGCTACACACAATAGTAAGTTCCAAAAGTTATCCAAAGTTATTTGCATGTCCTGTGTGGGATAACTTTTCATTTCTAATTAGCATGTGGTCCATGAAAACTGTACGTCAATGCACTGGTACTCCCCCACTGAACATACTGCTTGACTAGCAAGCTGGCTAAATAACATTAAAATACTGAGTCTGTCTACAAACAGACTTTTAAAGGTGCTCGATCAAAGCCCAATAGTCAATGTCACTAACATCCTCAGAAAGCATGATCTCCTGGTCAACACAGGTTATTATTCGTATTCCAGATGGTCTAGCTACCCCACTAAATATTTTCACATCGAAACCTTTTGCAGCAGGTCCACTAGGCCTGCCATGGGAGGCGACTGTTGAACAAAAGTCCTGTCAGTCTGATAGCCTTCTTCTGCTTTTCCAGAACACACCGTTTTTATGTTGAGGAGGAATTTCACAAACCCCAGCTCTAGCAAATAATGAATTGCATTAGGTTTAAACGAGTCTCTGATTGGAGTGGAATAATAAAGTAGAAAAAAGCGGTGAGATTGAGGGCTGTGGGGTGATGTGGTCTGCCTGCATGACAGTTCCTACCGGCCTCATTAGGTTAGTGCGCGGGACGTCAGGTTAATCCTGTCCCTGAACACTCATTCTCTCCGGAGGTAAGGTAGGGCCGCGGAGACGGGGGACGAGGGCGTGTCGCCGTCGCTGTGTCCTGATACACCCAGCCTCTCCCGCCGCTTTTATAACAGGTAGCCCGTGTCATTAAAGGCTTTCCTCCTGTCACTTATGCTTTGTTAGGCTTCTATGCCGCCGCTTCTTTGGTTCATCGGCTGTCATGGAAGGATCTCCGGTTTCACTCTGGTAATGCAGCAGTCAGCAGGTGGGTGGTTTGTGTAGGAATGGTCATGCTAAGGTGGAGAAAGACGTCAGCCTGACACTAGCCACCCGGGGGCTCTTTGTAAAGGGTACCTCTCCCGTCACTGGTCCAATTTAGTGGCTAGCAGGTCTTCGGCAGAGGCGTATATACAGACCATACTTGAATATGGATCCTCGGTGTGTATCACCCCAAGGGTCCGTCTGAAGGGACCTGAAACTGAATAGCCATTGTGTGTCCGCGCGGATGCTAATCGCTGTTAGCGCTTGGTTTGGAGATGGCTAACCATTAGGCTCGCGTGTGCTTCCGTAACCCTGCGTCTGCTCCTCTTTGTTCCATAATGGGGTTGTAACAGTGTCTTGGATAGTCGGAGCCTGGGTATGACAGTGGAAGGTCGTTCCCAGCGGATTGCTGTCCCTATGCCTTCTGACGTGCGCTCTGCTCATCTGCACCCTAGCCACTCTGCTCATCTGCACCCTAGCCACTCCGCTCCTCTGTGGCTCTCATTTCGTCCTTGACCAGTCAAGAATGACCAAAATGTGACATGGCAGTTTTATTCTTCCTCCAGTTTCCTCTCTGCTTTGTGGCTGTGCATTCCTGATGACAGCCAAATGCTATGATGTGGCCGCACGCACGCACACACACACACACACACACACACACACACACACACACAGTGCAGCACAACAGCCTGCTGTTCATTACAGAGCTCCATGCATCATTTCATGTTACAGACAAACGAGGTAAAGCTGGGGCCTGCGCTCTCTGTCGCTGCATCCATGGAAACGCAGGTCAGAACACCTGTCACCACGCTCACGTCCTACTCAGTACCTATCGGGTCAGGTCATCCAGTATGTGTGTCTTCTCTTCTGTAGGAAGTGTTTGGATGAACAGGGCACCTGAACACATCGTTTATCAACTTCTCCCTATCCCACTTTGTTACCTGCCGATCCAAACAGATTTATTCAGCTGCTCAATCGTTGACTATGCCTATCGTGAAAATAAGGGGTGTTGTCAAGTCACGCTCAATTAGGTCACCCGTAACCAAACAGGGCGTCAAAACGCCTCTTCACCACTGTGTGTTCTGGCTCTGGCCAATCAAAACGGTTAGATTGTGTCTGCGCTTTAGAAACCGTCAGAGAGACTCATTGCCAAAAAGAAACATTTCAGTCTTCCTTCACCCGTTCCCCTGAAACGAGCCCCCTCCAAGACTTGTCCTACAGGGAGAGAGACCCAGCTGAACGCCCGCTGATAGAGATTCAAGGATATGGCTGATCGTTAGTAATGGAGTTCGGTTGATGGGGGGCGGGGGGGGGGGGGGGGGGGGGGGGGGGGGGGGGGGGGGGGGGGGGGGGGGGGGGGGGTGAGGCACGGGGGGGGGGGGTGAGGGCCTCTTTCTCTCTCTCGGCAGGACAGGGTGTGATGAATGGCTACTGCCAGTGAATGAATTGCCCTGCGGTAGCCGGTTTCTCCCTCACCTCCGGACAGATCATTATATGCATCCACACCTACTCACCCACCGCCAGGCTATGGTCGCTCTCACACATCACACACACATCCGCAACGGCCGGTCAACTCTCACACATCACACACACATCCGCAACGCCTGGTCACCTTGCACACACATCCACAACGCCTGGTCACCTCTCACACCTCACCACAGATCATTACATACAAACACACACACACCCACATCCGCAACCCGTGGTCATCTCACGTATCCCCCCACAGATCATTGTGTTAAAGTTTGTGCTGGTAGGAACCGGCAAAAAAACACAAAGCCCCCTGGGAAATCATCCCACTGACACTCGCCTTGACCTGACGGGGAAACAACACGCACACTAACAGAAACAGAGAGCGGCGCAGGGTGTCTACTTTTCACTTTCACTTTTTTCACACTCGGGTCTGATACAGCGCCGGCTGAACACCCGAGTGTGGAGAGCTCAGCCCCAGGCAGGATATCACGCCCCGTCCGGCCTTTCTCACCGCCAGGTCAGCTGTAGGTCACACTGACCCCTGTTTCTAGGAGACCACAGGCTGACCTCACCCCTCTACTCCTCCCTCTGCTGCAGGTTACCAGAAGGACAGTCGGACGGGGGACCGGTGGTGAGTGCCAGCCGACTGAAGTCCCTGGAGGAGCAGCTGATCAGAGCCAAGGAACAGATCAACTCCTACCGTAGCCTGCCTGGAGATGGTGAGAACGTACACAGGCAGGACTGCCGCGTCCACACACTGGATTCCAGTTGATGTTTGATTTGACCATAGGGACATATCTAGGATCGGGGACTCTCGGTCAAGAGCTCAATTCTGTTCGTTGCTGGAAGTGTCCCTTTTTGATAGAAAGGGCTGCAGGCTTCCGATTGACCCAGTGGGCGAACTACAGCTGCATTACTGTGGACAGGAGTACAAATAGTTAGGATGTCCGACTGGCCTGACGTGTGTCTTTGTGCTCTAGCGACTCCTTATGATGCATTGGGCAACTGCAAGCTCTCTTGTGGATGTTGGTCAGGGAATGTGCTCTCGTCTAAGTTTGTTACATATACTGGCAAATATTTTCCGGTTGAGCTAGTGGTGCGATAAGAAGCAGAACGTCTTGGACCCATTCCGGTTTTCAAATCTCCCGAACCGGCAGAGTTGCTGCAATGAAGCCCCAATCACAAATTGGACATCAGGAACTGAGATAGAAAAACTGATATAGAAATGTAAAAAGATAACAGAAAAAAAGAAGCAAATTGACAGCCAAATAAGACTGTTAGTTTATAACCTTGAGGCCTGGCTCTAGGCATAGTGTGTTTCACGATTCCCCAGAGATAGCCGTGAGCCATTAGTAGGAAGGACTGTAACATCTGTATGTCACGTGGAGAACGACTATTTCTCTAAAGGAGAGTCTAAAAACAGCACTGCCCCCATTATTCTCATAACACACATGAATCTCCACACGCGCCTTCACACACGGGCCCGTTTGGGCACAACACACCTCGGGAATCAGGACCGGATGCATCGACGACGCCGGCTATCCGGTCCATCTCTCTCTCCTTGAAATTCGCTCTGAAACGTTCCGTCCACTTCACCCTAATGTGTTTGCGCTGCTTCTTTTCTGGGTCAGACGCGTTCATCGGGCTTCCCTGAGCTTTTGATGGTGTAGTGTGAAACGTTATGAAAGCGGGCTACAGGAAGACGTTACAGGATTTATTGCTATGACTGATTTTGTGTTTAGTGTAGAACCTAATAAACCTGATTCTACTACCTGACTTGCCTCGGCCGGGCCTTTGATGGACCTGCCCACCCACGGTGACTCGTCGACTTACCATTAGGTAGAACAGGCAACAGCCTGGGGCCTCACATCATCCAGGGGCCTCGTGAACTGGATGGAATGAAATAATAATAGTAAAAGAAAGCTTGCATGTTTTCTGCGCTCAAACCGTACACGAACACGCCAAATAGAGCCACGGCCGGGGGGCTGCCCGGGCTCTGCGTTCACATTCTGTCTTGCTTCAGTGCTGGTTGGTTAGGGGTCTTCTGGGGGCTACGAAGGCTCCTGTGGGGGCTACGAAGGCTCCTGTGGGGGCTACGAAGGCTCCTGTGGGGGCTACGAAGGCTCCTATGGGGGGCTACGAAGGCTTGTGTGGTAGAGTTGATGGAAAAATACTCCCATTCCCACCAGGGACAGTTCGTCAGTAAGTGGTCTCTGCTTGTGTTTATCTCTCAACTCTGAAATATGCATGACCAGCTGCTCAGTTTAAACCGGAGTTGCTAAGCAGCTTCACGGTGAAGCTCTGCAGTTGTTCCGCGAGGGGCGTGAAGGGAGGGCGGGGCGACGTGGAACAAGGTCAGTTGTAGGGTCATTTGGGATTAAACCCCAACCTACCTCAGAATATTTTTTATTTTGCGCAAAACATAAAAAGAAGACAGATGAAAAGTTTATGGAAACAAGAGTAGAAACAACCAGGGAAATAGTTGAATCCGTCCAGCAATTCACCTGGGAGATGTTTTACCTAGAGTTATCGTAACAGCTAGGCCAGCTTAATATGCAATGTGTTTTGCATGTATTTTGAGAATGAAAATACCTCAATTGGTTGCTAACTAGTTAAAAGAGCCTGTTTGGGATGTAGATGTTGATTAGCCAAATGGGATAAATGCTCACAGCCACTGGATTACTAAATCCGTCTGTGGCAGTGATTTTAATTTGAACATTCGAACAGTCTAATGCACGCGTCAGACACAGATCCAGCCCACATTTCTATTCAGTGATTTTGGGTTGTCAATTCCCAGCAAGCGCTTCCAATATACTGCACACCAAAAGGCAATGTTTTGCCATCGCTGAGCTCCCAGGTCTACCCAAAGCCATCAGCCACCTAGTGCCCTGCCTACCTACTACAGAAAATGTAATATTGGTTGTCAAAACATTATTTAATAAAGGATTTATGCAAATAGGCCTGTAAATTACTAAGCTACCACAGGACCGCAGGACCCACACGAGAATGTGAAAACAGTTGAGTCATCTACTTAATGAGAAATTACAGCCTTTCAACTGCATCAATTACGTTAATTGCACTGCTTTGGTGCTTTTGTCCTATTCAGTGCGTGCAGTAGAGGTAGAGCGCACACAGAGGCCACCTTCCTGGGTCACTGAACTGCAGCGTGGAGTCGTTTTTTATAGTTTGACCATAAATAATATAACAGGAGAAACGTTCAGGCGACATTTTGAGCAGCAGCCTTGGCTGGCCACTCAGCTGCCGGGCATTTGGACCTCATCATCGCCCTGCCGACCCATGCGGCCTTGCACACTTGATCTCTCGTTTGGTTTATGGGAAATGCAACACACAGCATTCAATAGGCCTATGGGTGTAAGGGGACATTACCACAGCCATTAAACATGTTCAACTCTTACCAGGTATATGTCCTGCCTGTAAATTTGTTGAAATAATAATATGGCCCTAACCTGATGAGTTTTACAGGGCTGGTTTATTGAATGTATTTAGTATAGGCTATAGTAACAATTGTTAGGTTACATTTGGTTTAATTTCGGAAGGTCTTTATTGTCATTAGAATATGAAAGAAACTTCATTAAATTGAAATAGAAGCATGTTAACTGCTTTTTTGCTGTCGGCTATTTGTTAATGCATGCTTGTGTGAAACTGGTAATACTTTGGGGGGAAATTATGTTTTTAAATAGCGATTTTTTTATGTTGCATTGGTAATGGCTTTTTATTAAGCAAACGTGCCATCTACTCGTTCTGATATTATTCAGGCATCCAAACCTGAAGTTGTCTGTTGAAGGATTTTAATAAATAATGTTTTTAACACTTTTTGACTTTCAACAACTTCTTATAATACGAATATATTTGATGAAATGTGAATTGTTACACCATGTTAAATGTATTATTTTAATACGATTTATTTGGGTAAAGGAAAGGATCTATGGAACACAACTTCAATTTCAATGCAAGCTTGAATGCAAATCACCACTTGGTGGCGTGTCAATCTGAATCTCTGTCTCCAGTAAACCTGTACTGCTCCTGCTTGAGTCCACATCAGGTCCACTGCAGTTTTTCAGAGAAAACTCTCCTTAATATTTTCCCACCATACTGAATGTCTTTGAAACGACTCACTTCGGCTTTGTCGTACTGAAAGCTATTTCCAACTGTGATACAACAGGAGGTCTGCTCTATCTCTGGCTTTGTGCTTAGTTGCATGAACTTAAAGACCATTGTGACACTAACTTGTCTGTGGCACTGTTCCTGTGGAGTGTAAAGGAGATGTAGTAAACCCTAGGCATGGAAAATGAGCTAGTTTGCTTTTTTTTCAAGGATTTAGGTTTATGGTAAGTTAATCTTGATCCCTATGGGTGAACTGTGTTGTTTATTTAAATGGACATTGTGTTGCTTTTTGCACACTATATCATGGTTAAGTACTTTGAGTGACCAACGGACCGAGTCATTTGACGTTATGTGCTCTTAGCTGATTCAGATCTGTGTCTCAGGGCAGCTGATTACACTTACATTTGAGCTATTTTGCAGATACCTTGATTCTAACATTGTATCGTACCTGATGGCTTTGTCATGTCCAGGTCCAGGCAGGAACCAGGAAGAGCTGCGGAGGAAGGTGGAGAACGGGGTGAGAGAGCTCTGGTACTTCGTTCGCAGTGAGGTCAAGAAGCTCGGACACATAGAACCAGCGGACCTGCAGAAACACATCGACACCCTGCTGCAGGAGCTGGGTCACCAGCAGAGGTAACACAGACACTTGCAAAAAAAGAGATACGCAAACATTTATAATATCTGTATCGTTATAATATCGGTTGCACTCAGTGGCATTCATGGAATAAATCCAATTCAAGTTATGTTAGCATCACTTAAAAAAAATCTATAGTTTTAGATCGTTTGAGCATAAAGCAGGAAAACTGTTAATATCAGTACCAGGACTTGACCAGGATGTGATTTGGGCTTCAAAATGATAAGACATGAATGTATGGGAACAGCGCTATGGAAAGTAAACTCAGCTCAGATTGCTGTCAAACCTTGTCGATAGACTTCTTAGAGAGGAGGGCAACCATTGTGTCATTTAGAAATTAGACTTACGCTTAATGTAACTGTGGCTGTGTTTGAACATGCGTACCTGTGTTCTTTCTAGAGCATAGAGCAAGTACAGAAGTGATCTGTCTTGTCAACTGGAAAGCATGTACTTAGTTTCCCACATGTTCTGCTCCCGTACTTGGGAGCTCTGGTAAACGAAGCACACTGGAGCAGACCTTTTCACGTAGGCCCTGCTTTGTTCCCAGTATTTATTGTGACTTTTGTAGTCGCACAGGAAACTACGACCAAAGTAGACTGTTACTCACTTCTAATTCATCATCACTGATTTGCACGGAAAAGAAACGCTGCTTTGTGAGGAAATTCGGACAAAAAATGTATGCTTCATCTGGAGTGATTTTAAAATTCTCTGTATTCTCACATACTAGACCATATCTTTTGTATGTTCTCAGAACAGCACATGTGAAATTATGGGAGAATGTAAGACGCAAATACGTATTTTGAAACACAGCCAGTGTGTAAGTATGTAGTCACCAAGCTCATCTGCATATCGCACGTGCAGGAAAGTAATCAGCCACACGAGTGATGAAGCAAAGATTCATCACTCTTAAGATAAGTTGTGAAATGGTCAAGAAATCATTCAAACAGTGAGCCCTTCAAGGAGCATACAGTAGGTCCTTGGTGACTGTCCTCCTTCCCACTCAGTTTGGGCACATTTTTCTAGGTCACATTAGTTGATGCAGTTTAGAAAATGGCTTGTTTGGAAATCGTCTTCTCATATCATATACACACACTCACACACATTGGTTTTACTATACTTGTGAGGACTTAAATAGTCAATTCAAAATACTATTTTCTATAACCATTAACCTTAACCCCCAAACACCATTAGGACACTAACCCTAACCTTAACACAACCCTAAAATGCAATTTATGAAACTGAGGACCGAAGCCATTCAATGTTTTGACCCAGCTTTGACCTCTTACCTTGTGTGTGTGTGTTGGTCCAAGGTCCATCATGACTGACCTGCACTACCTGAGTGAGGCAGATGGAGCAGGAGAATGGAGGGAGAAGGAGGCCAAGGATCTGTCTAACCTGGTTCAGAACAGGATTACATACCTCCAGGTACAGTACTCTCTAACCTGGTTCAGAAAACGATTACGTACCTCCAGGTACAGTACTCTCTAACCTGGTTCAGAAAAGGATTACGTACCTCCAGGTACAGTACTCTTTAACCTGGTTCAGAACAGGATTACATACCTCCAGGTACAGTACAGTCTAACCTGGTGTACAACAGAATTGCTTACCTCGAGGTACAGTACTGTCTAACCTGGTTCAGAACAGGATTACTTTTCTCCAGGTAAAATACTGTCTGACCCTGTTCAGAAGAGGATTACATACCTCCAGTTACAGTACTGACTGACCTTCTTCAAAACAGAATTACATATCTCCAGGTACAAGATTGTCTGACCTGGTTCAGATTAGGATTATATACCTCCAGGTGCAGTACTGTCTAACCTGGTTCAGAAACCATTGTCTCTAACACAAACGTCTTTGTCACTAACACACTTTTCTGACAGTTACACACACTCCCCTGACACTAAGGCTTGCTTGTTGGCGTACCAGGAGGATTTGTACTGTTGTATCAAGCAAACTATATTAAGTGGATGATTGTTGCGATAAAATGTATATTCAACCTATGCAATGTATTCATACATGTTAATGACAGGGAAACTTATTTTACTATTAATAAACTTTTTAGGTCATACCATGATTTAGTTTATTTTCATATGATATTTGGGAAATATGTCAAGATCCTTGATGCCAATAAAATGTAATATGATATAGAAAATAGGACAAAATGATTGACAGGGAATGTATTGTCTTTTGACTCATTTTTGGGAGGAGGAAGACTCCTGATACTTGAACTACACACTCCTCTGTCACTAACACACACTCCTCCGTCACTAACACACACGCCTCTCACACTAGCACACACTCCTCTGTCACTAACACACACTCC
>JACXGJ010006257.1:0-35161 GCA_016801105.1 Esox niger
CCCGGCCGCGCCGCCCCCTCTCCCCGCCCCGGCCGCGCCGCCCCCCCTGGCCCGTCCCGGCCGCTCCGGGTGCTGGGCTTTCCCCGGTCGGTCTGCTGCCGGCCCACCCGCCCCCCCTTGATTCTCCTCGTCTTGCGGTCGGGAGCCCGCGCCTTTGGGGGGGGTACTGTCATGTCCTGGCTATGCCCCTAGCCATCTTTGTACTGGCTGGGACCATAGTCAGGACATGGCCAAAAGAGGTGACTCTGGCCACCTCTATGGGCTTTGGTTTCCCCAATTTGAGGCAGGTGTTTATTATTGCCTCCAATTGGGGAACCTATTTATGTTCAATGTTTCCACACGGTCGTGTGGTTCATTTTGGTTGTTAGCCGAAGGCGCTACTACCCAGTTGTAAGTTTGCTGTAAGTTTGCTGTAAGTTTGCTGTAAGTTTGCTGTAAGTTTGCTTGTTTGTTCCGTTTGAACGTTATTAAAACATGGTTTACCATTCATACAGCCGTTCTGCCTCTGCCTATCTGTCCAAACCCCAAACTTATGACAGGAAATTTGAGCTGTCAGAATAATTCTTTAACTATCAAATTTTTTGGGTGAGTAAAAGAACATAAGAACATAAGAGGACGAATTAATAATGAATGGACGAATAACGTGCAGATATTGTATAGGTTTCCAATCTTTTAAAATGCACTTCTAGGTATTCCTCGGTATAGAAAAGAGAGAAAATGTATTATAAAAAACTATTTATTTCCATAAAATATAGTAGCTAATCTGTGTTGTTTACTTTATACAGCCTTTTTTGCTTATCTTTATCAAAAGTGCTAACTATAATCATTTTGTAGGTGGCCGTAGTTCAACCAATGTCTATTTGGTGTGACACAATGCTTTGACAAACCAACAAGCAAGCATTTGGCAAACATTGTACACAGGAGTGGGGAATGAGGAAGTAGAGAAGGCATTGCATATGGCCTTTAGAGATTTTAAGCTATACCAGACATGATTATCAAAATATTGATAATAATTGTCCAACATATTTGTTATTCAGTGCAATACCTTTTGAATGTAAATACTGTACACGTGAAAAGTAGAATTTGTTTTAACAGTTTAAAGGTGCATTATGTATTTTGCTTTGCATTGTAATTTAAATATATGTCCAAATATCTCTGCAGTTATTGGGGAATGATAGTTTTTAACAAAATATACTCCCCTGCTCAGTTTATGGAGGCCATAGTTATCTCACCAACAATAAGTGCAAAGTCAGTTAATGTACTCTTGGATAATTTTAACGCCAACATTTTCAATGTCATGAATCATATCCACTATTGACATCTAAAAACAAAGCCTTTGTAACTTCAACTATGAGCTACACATGGCTAGACAACTACATTGATAGTGAATGATCAACAGGTACATCAACAATACCTGCATTGTATTTGCCATGGAAAAAAGCTTGCTTACCCTCTAAAACAGTTGGTTTCTTTAGTGAAAATGAGTATTAGATTGAACTACACAGTATAGGTCTTAATTCCAAGATCCAACCCGAGACCTATGGTCTGGGTCCAACATTTGTGTTTTTTTCTCTGATCTGGGTCAGGTCTGATGTAATTGGGACGGGTCTCAGCTATGTGCAGTAATATTGTGTTTACTGACTGGACCGATTGGATCCATCTATGACGCAATAAATATAATTAAAATTTCTTATGTAGAAGCAGCTGTTATTTTAAGATAAAAGTATATTTATTTCAGTCAACTGAATAAAAATGTATATGCAAGTGAACACAACCTGTGACTGGCTGCTGCTGAAGGGAGAAAGGAGGAGGCTATGCATTGGTATAATCTATTCTTAATTGGTGGAATATGGAGGGCAATGCCTTTTTCACAGATGTAAAAAGAAAGCTAGAAGTGGAAGAGTACACTGTTTTGTTTAATTATATTTTACTAGTGCTGTCAAATGATTAAAATAATTGCGATTAATCGCATAATTTTTTGTAGTTAATCTCGATTTATCACAATTTTAGAATGTGTTTAAATTATGCCCTTAATACACACTTTTCTGTTTAAAAAGCAGTGCATTATGGTGAAGACATACTTTGTTTTATTGCACACAGTGCTTGACTTGGAATAAAAAAATATATAAATTGTCAATGCCCTTAATTTGGTTTTATACACATGCAATGTCAGACCATAACTTACCTCAATAAATAGCTGGTTCTAAACGTAGCCCATGTAAAGAGTGTTGCCAATGCAGCAAGGACAATATCTGCTACATTAGGCTACTGTACAAAACACATATCAGTCCCTCGTACCTGGACTACATGGTGTGCAGGCATTTAAACCCACTGACTCACAGCTAAGCATGTCAAGGTATCATCATTTTATGTTTAGGCCGAAATGTGGTTAAAATAGGGTTCATGTGTGTGCCTGTAAACATTAGATTTCCTGAAAGATGTTAATCACAAGCAAATACTTCATAAAGTATCTCTATTACATTTTCCCAAATTCAGCTAAATAAATGCATGAGGTAGGCGGCTTGAATATACAATGGCATTAGGTAGTCATGGTGGCTAGTGATGATATATACAAACATTAAATTAGGGAACATCTTTAATTCATGCAGAGCACAGTTGTTTGCTAATTCCACTATGAGAATAGGCTTTGGTGGAAATATTAATGCTTAGCTTAGATTGGCAAAAAATAATACTTACCATGCTACAATCAAAGTGGTAGCAGGTGTATTCATGCAACAGAACTAGGGAAGTCATGGTTAGCATTTCTGTTTGATGGGTTTTTGTAGTGAGAATGGGGTGCTGGACGAAAGAACAGATATTCTCATTTCCTCACATCCTTTGCACAAACGGATGTGCACCCTAACTAACGTTTTTAAGCTGCTGTAGTTAAAATAGTGCAGGACACGAATGACAACTCTCTATTGATATACATATACTGTATTGATAAAATGCCTGTGAAGCGCTCATGTAAAGTCAACCGACAATTACGTTTCTGGTTCACAATAAATGCGTGATAGTCGCGCGATCCTGTCAGCTCCCGCTAAAGTCAAGCTCTTACTGAAAGTCACCGAGGGCAGAATATTAACAAAAAATGGGATTAAGTATTTTAAATTAATCCCGTCAGCGCGTTAACTTTGACACCCCTATTTTTATGAAATTGGTAGGTGATCAAATACTTATGTCATGCAATAAGTTGCTAATTAATTATTTAAAAAATCATACAATGTGACTTTCTGGATTTTTAGATTCCATGTCTCACAGTTGAAGTGTACCTATTGTAAAAAGTACAGACCTCTGCATGCTTTGTAAGTAGGAAAACCTGCTAAATCAGCAGTGTATCAAATACTTGTTCTCCCCACTGTATTGACTGCTGCAGTGTGCACCAACGCTGCTCGGAGATGGCTTTATTTATTTGAGAGGAAGAAGAATGTCTAAACCTCTAATCTTACAATATAATGTTTCTTTAGTAAAATAGTAAAATGTTGAATGAACAAATTATAGTCTTACTGTTGGTCTATAGGCCCATATAGCCTTTTGCCCCTGTAGCCGATGAATGGCAGGTCCCAAGGTTTCCCAGCAAAACATTGCCCAAAGCATCAAACTGCATCCGCCAGATTGCCTTTTTACCCACAGTGCATCCTGGTGGTATGTGTTCTCCGGGTAAGCAATCCATCAATCAAATTTATTTATGAAGCCCTTTTAACATCAGCAGTTGTCACAAAGTGCTTTCACAAAACACCCAACCTTAAATCCCAGGGAGCAAACAACAGTAGTGATGAACTTCAGTGGCTAGGAAAAAGTCCCTAAGAAAGCCAAAATTTAGGAAGAACCTAGAGAGGAACAAGACTCTTAGGGTTGACCACTCCTCTGTGCCGGGTTAACAAATTAAGAGTCCAAATTGTAATAGTTTGATGCATGTGGGCTAAGCCCAGAATGTATTTAAACCTAGTCCAGATCAGAAGCATGACCAGATGGACAAAGACAGGGACAGACAGGGGGGAGGGGGGGTCAGCAGAGTGGAAGCTGAAATCATCAGGTATCATCTTGAACTGCAACAATACCAGGAGGACTTTGGACAGGGACCGCAACGAGTCAAGCCTGGTACTCCGCAGGTGGGGGTTAAGACCTCATGTCCTCCTAAGTTTAAAATGACAGAAAACAGTGAAAATCTAGACTCTACTCCCCCTGCACAATAATATAGCAGCGTACGACATTGTGGCTGAGACAGGGGGTCCAGTGACACTGTGGCCCTATCCGGAGGAGGTCCTGGACAGGGCTCAACAGGCAGGAAATCAATCCACCCACATTGCCAAGCATCAACCAAAGGGATACCCACCAACTGCAATCATCCTGAATGAGGGCCGAATATTGCCAGCAGAGTATAGCCCAATTGCACCAGTGCGCAACAGAGAGACAACAACAAGGCAGTGACTCCACCCCCGAATGGCATTGGAGGGAAGGCATCCCAGTGGCGATGAGACCCCACCTGGCAAGACAGCAAGGGTGGACAGTAACAGGCCTTTCTAGTCACCTTCATGCTAGACTACACTTAATCATAGACCAGGCTGAAGAGATGAGTCTTTGGTAGACGCTTGAAGGTTTGCACTGAGTCTGCATTTCAAATTTTAATTAGAATAATTCCAAAGTAGTAGAGCTCTATGAGAGGAAGTCCTGCCTCCGGCTGTTTGTTTAGAAATTTTAGGTACAGTTAAAAGGCCTGCATCTTGTGATCTAAGGTAACGTGCAGGTATGTATGCCTGGATCATTTCAGCAAGATAAGTAGGAGCAAGTCCATGTATTGATCTATAGGTTAACAATAAAAGCTTAAAATCAGCCCTTACCCTATCAGGCAGCCAGTGTAAAGAGGCTAGTGCTGGAGTAATGTGTTAAATTTGTTTATTCTAGTTAGGATTCTAGCAGCCGTGTGCAGCACTAATTGAAGTTTATTGATTTATCAGGGTAACCGGAAAAAAGAGCATTGCAGTAATCTAATCTTGATGTAACAAAAGCATGGATTTGTTTTTCTGCATCCGTTTTTGATAGAAAGTTTCAGATTTTTGCAATGTTTCGAAGATGAAAACAAGCAACTTTTGAGATATATTTTATATGTTCAGCAAAGCAGAGATCAGGGTTGAGGGTAACGCCGAGGTTCTTACAGCTTTTTGGGATACGACCATGCATCCATTAAGATTCACAGTGAGCTCTTCCAATAAAACTCTTTGTTTCTTGGGTCCTTAAACAAGCATTTCTGTTTTTCTTGAGTTTAAAGTTCTCTGTCATCCACTTCCTAATATCTGAAACACATGCTTCCAAAGTAACTAATTTTGGGGTTTCTCCATGCTTCATCAAAATATATAACTGTGTGTCATCAGCATAGCAGTGAAAATTGACATTGTGATTTCGGATTACATCTCCAAGAGGCATCATATATAGTGAGAACAATGAAGGGGCCCAGAACCGAGCCTTGAGGAACACCAAAACATGCTTTTGTTTTATCAGAGGATATACCATCCACACATACAAACTGATATCTTTCAGATAAATAAGATTTAAACTAGGCTAGAACATTCCCACATAGCCCAATCATAGCACTAAGATTAAGAAGCAACAGGACATTTGTCTGAGGCCTTTAGAAGCTCATTTGTTACCTTCGAGTGCAGTCTCAGTACTATGATGTCCCAAAAAGAGCCAGTTATCTACAAACTCTACCTCCTGTGATGGGCAGAACTCTGTATTCAGCCAGCGATTGAGTTGGACAAGTCTGCTGTAGAGCTCGTCACTACCCCTAGCTGGGAAGGGGCCAGAGACAATTATTCAATGCCGACACATCTTTCTAGCTAGTTTACACACTGATGCTATGTTCTGCTTCATAACCTCTGACTGTTTCATCCTAACGGCGTTGGTGCCAACGTGAATCACAACATCTCTTTACTCTCTATACATGCCAGTTTTAGACTTCGCTAGCACCAACCTCAGATTTGCCGATACGTCGGAGGCTCTGGCTCCGGTAAACAGTATACAATCGCTGGTTGATTCTTTAGTCTAATACTGCAGGTAATGGAGTCGCCAATGATTAAAGTTTTCAGTTTTTTCGGGCCATCGGTAGAATATGCCTGACAATCATTCCCCTCTGAAGACGGCTCGGGTCGTGACTCCAGTGGGGAAAACCAGTTGAAAATTTCAGTCGGCTCTAGCAGCGACCCAGGTTTAATTAATCAATGGCCTTTCTTCCCAGTGACCAGGAGAAAGTTCTTGCCCGGCTGCGGGAGCTGTGCCGGGGGGCTAACAACATGATCGTTTCTTTGTAATTGCACAGATGCAGTTTTTCCCATTTTTACACTAACATCATCCTTGCCTGATGTTTGTGTCTGAAGCCGAGCCTCTAACTCGGCTATCTTTATAACTAAAGACGACAGTTCTCCTCTGTAAAGTAATAATGGTACTTTTCTTCGGGTAGGTAACTGCAAGCTGCGTACAGCATGTCAACAATCCCACAATGTAGACTGTTAACGCAAACACACCTGGGCATCCTCGTGATGTTAAAGAAATCATGTTTCATTAGACCAGACCATCTATTGCTCTATGGTCCAGTTCTGATGCTCACGTGCCTATTGTAGGCACATTTGGCAATGATAGTCAGCATGGACACCCTGACTGGTCTGAGGCTACACAGCCCTAAATGCAACAAAATGCAATGCACTGTGTGTTCTGACACCTATCAGTACCAGCATTAACTTTTTCAGCAATTTGAGCTACAGTAGCTTGTCTCTTAGATCAGACCACACGGGTAATACTTGTGCTATCGATTGCGATAGCTGCCTGTTGCACCATTTTGAGGCTTCTTTCTATTTCTACAGTCGGTACTAAACTGATCTTTTGGAATCGGACGGGCATGGATCTGTTATTGCTTTTTCTATGATACTTTATGGTAAGCAATGTGTTTGTCTTTTAATCCATTCAGAATGGCTCTATCATTCATGCAAATCAGGCCAGGTGGGAAAGATATAGGTTAATTTCGTAATGGATCCAACTTTTTGGACCCGTGAAGACCTCTACTACACAGTCAAACAATAGCACTGTACCCTCACTATGACTAAGTAATATCTTGGTTATTATGTTGTAATTTAATACTTAATTGTTCAAAACGCCCTAGAACATTTCAACATATTAAAGCATGTTGTATTTACATATTGGCTTGTTACTTTTTAAAAACAGTTTTCAACTCTATAACAATTGATCTGCAGCAAATAGTAAATGGCTCTCTATAACCGGACACTATCCTAGCGTCTCTTAAAATAGCTGCCATTAAGCCTCAATAAAAAAAGAGAACACTGGATGCATCTATATCAAACAACAATAGACCTATAGATCAAATCTCACTTTTATAGACCAGATCATTGAGATGGTAGACATCAATCAACTCAGCAATGTTGTGAACTCAAGTGGTCTTTTAGACAGATTTCATTAAAGCTTCTGACCTCACCACAGCTCTGAAATGGCTCTGATAAAAGTGTTAAATGATGTATGGCTGAATACAGATTTGGGTAAAATAACAGTTCTGGTTTTATTTGGTATCAGCTGCATTTGACACTATACATCATTGAACACTTCTGGACAGGCTGGAAAATTGGCTAGGACTCTCCAGGACAGTCCTTAATTTGTTCAGATCTTATTTAGATGGTGTTTCTTTGTCACCCCTGGCAATCATGAATCTTATAAGAGGGCTATGACATTCACAATACCCCAGGGATCAGTTCTCGGAACTCTTCTGTTCAATCTCTATATTTTTCCACTGGGCCAAATTCTACAGAACAAAAACATGAATGACCATAGCTGTGCAAATGATACTCAAATATTTAGATAAATATTAAACATGATAGAACAGAGATTTTTGTGTTTTTGCAACAAAAATAAGAAAACTACTATTAGTAAAAAGCTGGATTCTCGGCCTCTAAAAACCAGGGACCAAGTGTGTAATCTTAGTGTTCTAATGTCATGTTCACCAGTCATATCAAAGCAATCACCAAAACAGCTTTCTATCATCTTTAAAATATAGTCGGAATCAAGGCATTGGTGTCCCAAAAAGACTATTTTAATTTGTTCTTAACTTCACTCGCCAAAATGACTGTAAAACAGATGTAGCTCATACAGAATGCTGCTGCTAGAATGTTAACCATGACCAAGAAAACAGAACACATCATTACGGTTCTTAAATCAATGCACTGGCTTGTAGTCAGTCATAGAATAGATTTTAAAGTGGTGCTGTAAGTCTATAAATCACTGAATGTTAATAAACCGAGTGGGGCTCTTAGATTCATGAACTGAGGTCAACTAGTAGAGTCCAAACTAAACATGGCAAAGCTGCATTATTCAGTTATGCTGCATACAACTGGAATAAACTACCAAGACATGCCCCAGATGTATCATGTTTTAATCCGGGTTAAAAACACTTATGTTTTCACATGCCTTTGACTGAGTGCTTCTACTTAGTATTACCATACTATTTGCCTTAGAGCTTTTATAGTTACATAGTTCCCACACATATTCTAATATGGAATCTACTAGTGTAGTATATGCTTTTATTCAATTTCATTTTTATCAAATTTTTTATTCTATGTTAAGTACATTAAATTGGCTATTTTATGTATGTTTTAATTGTAGTATTAGTTTTTTTTCTATTGTATTTTAATATTTGTCTTTTTTCTCTTTCTTTGTAAAGCACAATGAATTGTTTCTATATGAATAAACTTGCTTGCTTGTTTACCTGAAATGATTGTAGGTGCATACAAAAGAGCATCATGAAACAGAATTTGTATTTGTCAACCGAAGCAGCATCCTTCCCTTTTCCACTGGTCACTAGGACACACCGCTTGTCTAGTGATCATTAAGACACGCCACTTCTTCATTGGTCGCTAAGACACACATCTCACCTCAATTGAGCAATGGCAGACTGGGGCAACTGAAATCATTCAATCATTTCCTGAGTGCTATAATTCTACGCAGTTTAAACTATTTAGGGATATTTTCCTTTTAAAGATGCCATAAGTAACTACAACAGATCTTAAGGGTAAAATGTTTGCGGTTTGCCTGTATAACATACCAACAAACAATAATATTAACAATATGTACCAACAGAAATGAATGCTTCCACCGATACTTTCCTTTTCACCAGTTATTTACACAGCTATGCTGTTTCTTGGCAAAACCACAAACATAGAAATAAGAATTCATGCTTACTTGACTTTCCACAAAATCTGGTACGCCAACATTTGTTGTATTAAGTAGGGATTGTGCAATAGGTTGTTGGCAAAAGATGAAACGGTGAATGGCAATGATTTTATTGAATAGAGTGTTGGATTTCCAAGGAGCTGATGAATGCAGCATCACAAGTTCTGGTTAGCTAACATCATTGCTGCATTAGCTGGTGACCCATCAAGGGTTGGTCATCTTTTTTATTACCCTTTTCGATTTCTAATATAATTTTTTGACCATGTCTAAAGTTATTTGTGGCTGTCAATGTTTGGTTCAAAAGTCAGCAAATAAACAGCTGACTTCCATATTTACAGAATATACAATGCAATACTCTTTGCCCAATCTATGTAGTAGGTACTATAAGCTCTGCCCAATACAGGCCAATTCCTGAAGACAGCGGTACTGATTGACTGATGAATGAAAATAGTGAGAAGAAAAATCTTGATTTGCTTTGGTAAAGGTTGGGAGACCAACAGATTTTACTTTCCAGTGCTGAAGTTTGCCCAGAGGTGGGAATAACATATTGTAGCATTCCCAAAAGCGACCATACACTATGAAAAATGCTGGGTTGAAAACAAGTCAGCACTGGGTGGATATTAGCAGATATTTGGTTTATTGTGCAATGTGTAATTTGTTGAGATCAAAATTATGCTGGATTCAAACTTACACCAAAAATCAAAGCAAACAATTAACATGCTGTTCCAACTTGTGTGAGTTTCTTCACGGCACCTCATAATGTGACTCAGTAGTGCATATGGCCCCCATGTGCATGAATGCACACCCAGCAATGTCTGGGCATGCTCCTGATAAGATGGCAGATGGTGTCCTGGGGAATCTCCTCGATCTGGATCAGGACATCAGTGAGCTCCTGGACAGTCTGTGGTGCAACTTGGTGGCGTCGGATGCATTGAAACATAACATCCCAGAGGTTCTCAATTAGATTCAGGTCTGGGGAGCGTGAGGGCCAGTCAATGGCATTATTAATGCCTTCGTCATCTAGGAACTGCTTACACACTCTGGCTACATTAGACCGGGTATTGTCCTATAACATGAGGGACTCAGGGACACCAGCTTCATCCCAGTACCAGTCTGTACAACTCTCCGAGGATATGCCTCCCCAGACAGCTGACCCACCGCCAAACCAGTCCTGCTGGATGATGTTGCAGGTAGCATAACATTGACCACATCGTCTCCAGACTCTTTCACGTCTGTCACGTGTGTTCAGTGTGAACCTGCCCTCATCTGTAAAGAGAATGGGGCGTTACTGATGTTCTCTGAAAAAAGCCAAATGAGCTGCATGGTGCTGGGCTGTGAGCACAGGTCCCACTAAGTGATGTCGGGCCCTCATGCCACCCTCATGGAGTCTGTTTCTGACAGTTTGGCCGCTCTCATTTTGTAGGGCTCTACCTGTGCAACTCCTGTTCCTCCTCATATAAAGGAGCAGATACCGGTCCTGCTGCTAGGTTGATGCCCTTCTAGGACCCTATCCAGCTCTCATGTAATGGCCTGTCTCCTGGTATCTCCTCCATGCTCTTGAGACTGTAATGGGAGGCACAGCAAACCTTGCAATGGCATGTATCGATGTTCCATTATGGAGATGCTGGATTACCTGCAGGTACCGCCTCATGCCACCAGTGGTAACAAGGAAGGATAAGGAAAGAGCAATTGTTTGTGGCCATCACATGCAAAACATGTAATTTACTTGAAAACAGGTGATATTGATTCACAGACGCTTGTGCTTTGTAACTGGACAGAATTGATTTCCCTGAAGTTTAATTGACTTGATGTTATACTGTGATGATTACATGTTCCCTTCATCTTTTTGAGCAGTGTACAGTAGTATAACTTGACTTTATATAGGAACTGTTCTGTTCTTTTTTTTATCAAGCATTTTGTTTGTGTGTGTTACAACAAATCTATAATGTGCGTCTATGGATTACGGAGTAATGTGGTTAGAATCTCTTGTCTCCTCTTTTGAAATGAACTCATCTAACATTATTTACATACACTTCAGAAATACAGAACATGGGTGTAAGGCCCACATCAAACAGTTTGACCAGCGCTTCCCTACCTATCTCTGGCCTGTGTGGGTGGGTGAGACAGATGGCGATGAGATTCAATTTGTCTTTGGAATTCCATTTAAGAACAACTGCATAATGAAGTGGTCATGAGCAGCAGGATGATGAATCATTGGGCTCACTCTGCTAAACATGGGTGAGATGTCATATTAGTTCACATACACGACCGTTCAAAGGTTTGGGGTCAATTGGAAATGTCCTTGTTTTCCATGAAAACATACCTGAAATGAGTTTGTATATGAAATATAGCAAATTAATAGGAAATATAGTCACTGACAAGGTTAGAAATAATTATTTTTAAGTGACATAATATTGTGTCCTTCAAACTTTTCTATCGTCAACAAGTGCTCCATTTTGCAGCAATTACAACCTTGCAGACATTTAGCCTTCTAGTTGTCAATTTCTTGAGGCAATTGAGAGAGATCTCACCCCATGCTTCATAAAGCACCTCCCACAAGTTGGCACTGACATAGCATATGGTCAAGCTGCTCCCACAACAGCTGAATATGGTTGAGATCCGGTGACTGTACTGGCCACTCCATTATAGACTGAATACCAGCTGACTGCTTCTTCCCTAAATAGTTCTTGCATATTTTGGAGTTGTGCAATTGGTCATTGTCCTGTTGTAGGAGGACATTGGCTGTACTTAATAAAATGGAGTGAGAAATTTCCCACTTTACCAAAACCATGTTTGAGAGATGGCTTCACGTACTCTTCCAGCATCCTTTCTTTTGCATCTCAGGAATGTTCTTCTTTTTGATCCAAACACCTCTAACATAGATTAGTCTGTCCATAATGCTTTGTCCAATCTTCCTTTTTCTAGTGCCTTTTCTTTTGCCAATCTTAATCTTTACTTTTTACTGGCCAGTTTGTAATATGGCTTTTTCTTTGCAACTCTGGCTAGGAGGCCAACATCCCAGAGTCTTCTTCACTATTGATGTTGAGACTGGAGTTTGGCAGGTACTATTTAATGAAGCTGCCAGTTGAGGACCTGTGAGGCATCTCTCTAATGTATCTGTCCTCTTGCTCAGTTGTACGATATCTTCAGTTTCTTAGCAATTTCTCAAATGGAATAACTTTCAGAAGAAAGTTCTTGGTTTCTAGACATTTTGAGCCTGTAATCGACTCCACAAAACCAGATGCAAGAAAAATAATTGACTGATGGGTTTCAGAAGAAAGTTTAGTACTGCTTTTTCCCCCTTATTATGCATTTTTGACCATCGCAATTCCCCTGATCGCTTACAGTCTTTACCTGGTTGTTCTGTGTTGGGTCATGTGTCTGAAGTCCTTTTCTATAAAATGTTGTGCTATTACTGTGGCACAGTGTAGTCACTCTTGAGACACATGTAGCACTGTGCGTGTTGAAAAACGAATATCTCTGACTGCCCCTGTGATTATGTCTAGTGCAAAAAGCTAACCTGGGCATAAGGTACAACCCTTCCCTTACTTCCAAACAATATTGAGTTTTAGCCATTGTTATTGCACTTAGGATGTTACAACATGTTCCCTTAATACCAACATGATGCGGCAGATCCCAAAAGTGTTCCTTTATTATTGAGGAATCAACCTTTTCTTAGCCTTTCTTGGGCCTATCTGGCTTTACTCAGGATGTGAAAGTAAACCTCAACCCTCTTCCAGTACGCTGGTGATGTTAGCTTCTTCCAAAGATCAGGTTTCCAAGACAGTAACCCCCATGCCAAATGGTCAATGTAAACATTCCTGTGATTATCAGAGTACATAGAGATGTTTCTGTTATTCTCATTATCTAGGCACATTTACTTCCAAGGAAACGTACATTCATATTGTAATGGTCAATTCTCAGATCCCACAGCAACGAGGGGTTTACAGTCATGCATATTCAGGACAAATCTGTCCCTGTGTTCTGAATCTCAACCCAACTTTACTAAGGTGGTCGAGAGTGCACTGGCATCAATGAGGTGAAGGTGGCTCTGGATACTCGTTCACTTCAGCAAAAGGCTGATGGTGATGGACTCAATGCCAACCTCACTCCTCTTTTCCCACATTCCTTATTAAGTGTTCAGAGTGAATTTGGGAAGAATCTTCCTCCGAAGATTCAGTTCCTGTGTCTCAAGTGAACTTGAAGTACTGAGAGGAAGTAGGCTTGAGAAACTTAACACAACACAACAAAGGACCAAGGATAGGACGTGTTGCCTGATACTGATGGGCCCCACACATCCTGTCAATACGTCCTGCTAGGAGTTGTCCATGTGACTGTCATAGGTTATCCCATATGAGTCTATCACCACGTGGTTGTGAATTTCCTCATGCCTTTATTTGTCGCCTGATTTTGTCATGTTTGTGCAAGCCACGCCATTTTCCTTTTACTGTGTACAGGAGAATCTGTCGATCCAGACAAAATAAGCCATTCAGTAAATGCATTACCAGAACGAAATATCTGAGGGCTTTTTCGAATACGTAGGGTGCCCTAATGAGACAAACATCAGCAGTTGTCACAAAATGCTTTCACGAAACCCTAGGGAGCAAACCATAGTAGTGTTGAACTTCAGTGGCTAGGAAAAACTCCCTAAGGCAGAAATGTAGTAAGAAACCTAGAGAGGAACCAGGCTCTGAGGCGTGACCAGTCCTCTTCTGGCTGTGCCGGTTTAACATATTAAGAGTACAAATTGCAATATATAATCGATGCATGTGGGCTAAGCCCAGAGTCTATTTAAACCTAGTCCAGATCAGAGGCATGACCAGATGGACAAGGACAGGGACAGACAGGGGGGAGGGGGGGTGTCAGCAGAGTGGCAGCTGAAATTTCCAGGCAACACAACCGGTTAAACTTTGGACAGGGACCGCAATGAGTCAAGCCTGGTACTCTGCAGGTGTGGGTCAAGATCTCCTGTCATTTATAAATAAGGAGGACATAAGACAGGGAAAATGTAGACCCAACTCCCGCAGCACAATAATATAGCAGTGTAAGACCTTGGGGCTGAGACATGTGGGTCCAGTGACACTGTGGCCCTATCTGGGGGAGGCCCCGGACAGGGCCCAACAGGCAGGAAATCCATCATTGCAAAGCATCAACCAAAGGGACACCTCCCAACCGCAATCATCCTGAATGAGAGCAGAGTATTGCCAGAAGAGTACAGCCCAATTGCACCAGTGCACAACAGAGAGACAACAACAAGCCAGTGACTCCACCCCCATATGGCATTGGAGGGAGGGCATCCCAATGGCGATGAGTACCCAACTGGCAAGACAGCAATGGTGGACTGTATCAGGCTTTTCTGGTCACCTTCACGCCCCTGGGCCAGACTACACTTAATCATAGACTAGTCTGAAAAGATGAGTCTTTAGTAGAAGCTTGAAGGTTTGCACAGTCGAATTTTATTGGCAAATCATTCCAATGTAGTAAGGTTGCGTGCAAGTATGTATGGCTGGACCATTTCAGCAAGATAAGTAGGAGCAAATCCATTGATTGATTTATAGGATAACAATCAAACCTTAAAATCAGCCCTAACCCTAACAGGCAGCCAGTGTAAAGACGGTACTCTTGGGGTGTCCTGAGTGTGGCCCATGAGCTTAACATAACACTTACTTTTTTGACAATGATAGACATGACCCAAGTGTGAACCATGAGGAGGATGTGAATTACTGTCGCAAATTACGAGCATTCAGGGAGGTAGAAGATAAGAAGCGCACCCCACTCAGAGGGGTTGCCAACCAAACAAAGTCAATTGGCGTAATGTGTGAAAGTTCTGTATAAAAGCCATGGTCCGGACTTAGAACATTGCAGAAGGACCTGGCTTTAATGTCTGTCATTATTGTATGATTTTCATTGGATTGGAAAGTCTATTGGATTCACAAAGTCCTAAGTTGAAGTGCATTTGTTTTTAGTAAAGAGTGGTTGATTTTCCACGACAGTTGTAGGCCGCATTTTTTGATAAACAGAAAGAAATGCTTGAAACTAAGACAAATGGTTAGCAGAAACAAAAAGGAAAAGCTGAGGTAATAACACGGTGCCTTCGGCGGTACCAATCTGAAAAAATGATTGTTACACATGTTACTAGTGAACAGTTCTCTCCCTTTTGGCTCCCAGGTTGCTCTATATGACTGCCCATATCATTCCTCACAAGAGGCAAGTGTGGAGAGGCAAATCTGACAAACCCAATTGCTTCTAGAAGCTTCTATGCATGCCCAACCCATTTGCCTCTGTCCTAAACTCAGCCCCTTCACACATTTGAAAGACACCTACGGATATACAATTCCATTCAGGAAAAAAACTGCTGAATGTCACTGGTGAAATCACATGCTGACAAAATACTGTATATACGTTTGAGGCTGTATGAAGCTGCCCATTATCAACATACTTTCTTCTTATGTATGCTAACCTTGTGGTGGGCAGATAGTGGGTGATACTGCGCCAGGGTCCCCTAGGGTCCTCTGCTGTTTAAACAAGCCTGTGGAGGTGCGCCAAGGCTGGTTTTGCACAGGCTCCAGCTCCCCATCCTCTCCAAAGAGCTTGAGGTCTGAGTGGGAGTCAGGTCAGTCTCCACTTCACAGAGCACAGACATTGGTCGGTGAATAACACTCTCACTCCCCTGCACTTAGCTCATTACGCACGCATGCACACATGCATGCACAGACACAGCTTAGCATAAGACTCATACAAACCGCATCCCCAGTCTTCTCAGTTTGAAGAGCATGAGAAACATTTCCTGATATTACTCATGTTGTGGCTGTGCCTTCAAATTAGGTGAATATATGTGTTAAGTTTGCAGTGGTCTTTTAATTTTAACCCTTCAGTTCCTCACTCAAAACCTTCCTTTTTGACTTTTTTGGAAAGGAAAGAAATAGCTGTAGTGGTCTCCTTACTTTTTCTGGAGCTGTGTGTGTGTGTGTGTGTGTGTGTGTGTGTTTATATATATATATATATATATATATATATACAGTGAATATAAAAAGTATACACACCCTTGTTAAAATGCCAGGTGTTTGTGATGTTAAAAAATTTGACAAAGATAAATCATGTCTGAACTTTGTCCGCCTTTAATGTGACCTATAACGTGATCAGTTCAATTGAATACAAAATGAAATCTTTGAGGGGGAAAATTAATAACTCACATTAACCCGGTTGCAAAAGTCTGCACATCCTTAAACTAATACTTTGTTGAAGCACCTTTTGATTTTATTACAGCAATCAGTCTTTTTGGGTAGGTGTCTATTAGCATGGCACATCTTGATGTGGCAATATTTGCCCACTCTTTGCAAAAGCACTCCAAATCTGACAGATTGCGAGGACATCTCCTGTGCACAGCCCTCTTCAGATTACCCCACAGATATTCATTTGGATTCAGGTCTGGGCTCTGGCTGGGCCATCACAAAATAATCTTCGGGTGAAGCCATGCTTTTGTAGATATGGATGTGTGCTTTGGGTCATTGTCATGCTGAAAAGTGAAGTTTCTCTTCATCATCAGCTATCTAACGAAAGCCTGAGGATTTGGTGCGAGAATTGCCTGGTATTTGGAACCGTTCATAATTCCCTCCACCCTGACTAAGGCACCAGTTCCAGCGGAAGAAAAACAACCCCAAAACATGATGCTGCCACCACCATGCTCCACTGTGAGTATGGTGGTCTTTGGATGATGTGCAGTGTTGATTTTGCGCCAAAAATACCTTCTGGAATTATGGCCAAAAAATTCAACTTTGGTTTCAACAGATGGTAACAGATTTTCCAACGTGCTTTTGGGAGACTAGATGTTTGCTTTTGCCTACTTCAGCTGGGCTTGGATGTTTTTCTTTGTAAGGCTTCCTTCTTGCCACCCTACCCCCAGCCCATTCATATGAAGAATATGGGAGACTGTTGTCACATGTAGCACACAGCCAGTGTGTTCCTGCAGCTCCTTTAATGTTGCTGTAGGCCTCTTGGAAGCCTCCCTGACCAGTTTTCTTGTTTTCTCATACATTTTGGAGGGATGTCCAGTTCTTGGCAATGTCTCTGTTGTGCCACATTTTCTCCACTTGATGATGACTCTTCACTGTGTTCCATGGTATATCTAATGCTTTTGAAAATCTTTTGTACTTCTGACTGATATCTTTCAACAATGAGATCCTTCTAATGCTTTGGAAGCTCTCTGCTGACCATGGACTTTGCTCTGAGATGCAACTAAGAAATTGTCAGAAAGATCCTACAGCTGAACTTTATTTGTGATTTATCTGAGTCACTATAAATGATGGCAGGTGTGCAATGACTTCTATTTGATCAGTTTGAATGTGATGTGTTAATTCTGAACACAGCCACATCGCTAGTTATAAGAGGGTCTGCACACTTATGCAACCAGGTTATTGTACGTTTTTTCAAATATTTCAATGTGTTTTTCAGTTGAATTGTTCACATTTGTGACGGTGAGGTGACGGATTGCTCCGCCATCTCCCGCATTCTCCAGTTCACCAACAGCCATGAACTCATCCCGGTCCCATTCATTTGTCTTGTCTTGTCATTTATTGTTCACACCAGGTCCCAATCGTTCCATTATTATGTGTTTAAATGTTCCTCCTCTGCTCCCCTCAGTTGTGAGTCATTGTTTCATGTCGGTTGATGTAAGTAGTGAGTGTGTTTCTATTATCATTTTGCAGTTTGCCTCGGTGCTCTGTGTTTTCTGTTCTGTTGTTTTGTGTGTGTTTGTTTACAATTGATTGTTTTGTGTGTGTTTTTTTACAATTTGAGAGTACACCGATCTGCAACCTTCTGCCTACGCCTGGTCCGCTGACCCCACTACACAATCCTGACAACATTATAGGGCACATTATAAAGTGGAAAGGTTCTAGCTTTGCACGACTTCAGCCCTGCCCCAAGGAGCCTGTTTCGGACCATCCTTGCTGTGCACTTCACCCCAGCTGCTGTTTGCCATTCCTTTTGATGTCATCTCGGTCCGTGGACATTTGTTTTCGCCCTCTGCCAGTCTGTAGTTTTGTTGTCCCCAATGTCTGTTGCTTGCCTTTGTTCTTATGAACTGCCGTCTTTGCAATTTTCAGGATGGAAACAACCTGCTGTGATGACCACAGCAGTGTTTTTTTTTTTTATACTTTTCCTTGTTAAATCAGATTTCGTTCAGGTAATCACCTAATCAGTTCCTCATTAAGTAAAATTAGCTGTGCTTTGTGTTGGAATTTAACAGACGCTGGAAAAAAATGGCTGCCATACATGTAGAGAGGCTGATTCATGAAAAATTAGGTGTGGTCTCTTAATTTTTCCAGAGCTGTATACATACAGTTGTGCTGAAAAGTTTGCATTCCCTTGGAGAATTGGTAGTATATGTACCATTTGTAAAGAAAAGCAGTGAGCATGAATTCTTATGGGATTCAAATTCAACTGTAGGTCATAACAGAATGGCACAATCATAAAACAAAACATAGCAACAAAGAAAAAAAAAAAAACTGACCCCTTTTCAAGAGTCTGCATACCCTTAGTTCTTAATAATTTGTATTGACCCCTTTAGCATCAATGGCAGTCTTTTGTAATACTCTAGTTATCTTTGAGGCCCCAAATTCTTGCAGGTGGTATAGCTGTCCATTAGTTTTGGAGAAAGTCTTTGGTCATCTTGCATGAACTGCACGTTTGAGATCTGCCAACAGAGGCTTGATTATATTAATGTCAGGAGACTTTGATGGCGCAGTAAAGGCTTCTTTCTGGCCACTCGACCATGCAGCTTATTTTTGTTCAAGTATCATTGTATTGTGCTCCTTGAAACAACCACACTGTCTTTTTCCAGAGCAGCCTTTATTTCTCTTCAGGTTGCCTGTGTTTTTTTATTTGCATCCCGAATAATTATTCTGGCAATTTTGGCTGAAATCTTTCCTGACCTTGGCTTGGTATTAAGAGATCCCTGAATATTATACTTCTTAATAAGTGATTTAACAGTACTCACTGGCATTTGCACGTCTTTTGATATCTTTATATAATTTTCAAACTTTATAAAGTTCCATTACCTTGTTATGCAGGTCTTTTGACAGTTATTTTCTGCTCCCCCTGCTCAGTGCACGTGAGAGCTAAAAAAGAATTGACTATTCATACACAGACGTTAATTGCAATTTAAAAAGCCACAATTAAAAATTCACCTTTAAATGCCATTTTCACCTGTGTGTCACCTTGTGTGTCGAAAACAAGGCCAAACATTCAAGGGTATGTAAACTTTTGATCAGATTTCTGTTATCTTTATGATTTATAAAGAAGCCAAACAACTATGTGATAATAAATGGCCTCATATGATCACTGTCCTTAAATAAAATATCCTTAAATTAGTTGTTTTGCATGATCAGACATATTTTCAAAATCAATGCCAAAATTTCACAATTTCAGGGTATGCAAAATTATGCACGTAAGTCTGCACAGCTGTACATATAACTCTGGCAAACATTAAGAGATCACTGCACTTTTTTCTTTTGAGTGAGGAACAGACGTGTTCAATTTGCAGTGGTGTCTTAGTTTTAACTCTTCTGTTCCTCAATCAAAACCTTTCTTTTTGACTTGTTTGGAAAGAAAAGAAAAAGTTGAAGCGGTCTGATTTTCTTCCTTGGACACACCCACTCATTCAAATCTATCTTCCACTTTTATTATTTTCCACATTTTAAAATAATAGTTAAGACCACAAAAATATGAAATAACACATGATTTGTTAAGTAGTTTGTTAAGATACAAACTTCAAATAAATACTGTCAATATCTGCCAAAGACCAAGTCTAAAGTGCAGTTAATACCTTAAATCAAATAATCATTAAAATCATACACAGTTTACAAAAAAGGTTAAAGTGAAATGGTACAGTGAAAAGATACAGTTTCCTTTAACATTACAGTACAAGAAATATATGAACTGGCTAATAAATCATATGAAGTAATTAGAATATAATAGTATGTGAAGTATTAAACTGATAGCACATTCACAATAGCCAATATGGTAAAGATTATCAATGTGCTAAACCTTGACTACTATGACTCTGGCAATATTAAGGAAATAGTGAATTAGTTGAAAAGTTAAATATAGAAGAGAATATTTGATTGTGTGTCTGTGTGTCCACGTGTAAGGGCATGATGGGGTGTGTGTGTATACATGTCTCATTAGGTTTGTATTGTATGTGGAGTCGATGATGGACTTTCCTAATGAGCGGCCCTATATTTATTGCAATAACGAGCGTACCAAAATTCATGTTAGTTCTCTCTGTCTACATATCTAACTTGAGACTGGCGTTAGGTTGCTAGGTGAAAATGTTCTTTAGGTTTAGTAATCTTATATGGCGAGTTGTGTTTCAAAGAAATCAGCCAAGATTAAGGAATGCAGCACATGTTGAGTCAGTGATCATTCGGTTCCCATGACAGTAGAGTCAAAGCAATCGACTATAGATTAGAAGAGATGTCTGAAATGGAAGTGATGCATATATCAAGTCTGATATTGTACACAGATTTAGCAAAATTCTGTTATACAGAGCTGGGAAGTATTTAGCTGTTTTTTCATGTTAGGAACTCTTCATAAATTGTAATTGGGTTTTCACCCATTCTACATATTATCGGCCCTTTTCGATTTGCCTTATTTAGCATTGTTATTTGTACGTCATTTGGCTTCATTGCACTTCTGTACATTCTACTTGTAATATGCTTATACTTAACACCAGGCTAAGAATTTCATAATTTTAGGGGAAAGGCCATTTAGCCTTCGGTGTCACAAAATATTTTAGGGCACAAAGGCCATATGCGAGGGCAATGAGTGAAAAATGACGAGTTGGAGCTTACAATTAACTTGAATAGCATAAAAGAAAAAAACATGCTTGACAATAACACATTCATTTATTAATAGCATTAATATAACTTAATCCCCCAAAAATTCAATTATCATGTTTTAATCCTTGAAATTACATTTACTCCTCCCTACATTTTTTATAGATTCTGGAAATGGTTTCATTTCATAAGTGTTAGTTGAGAGCATTCACATGAGGACAACAACAGGCAAAGGTATTGACAGTTAAGTAACATTAAGGCCAGCCAGCTAGAAGGCTAATATTACCTCAGTTACACAAAAGTAAACCGTGAAGCATCCTTTAACATTAGCCACCTTCATTAATGGGTGCAAACTTAATAAAAAATATGTAGTGTCTTATTTGTGCGCTGAGCAAGTATTTTTATTATTTTTTTTTTCACCACAAACGCTGCCATGTTTAGTGGCATGTTTAGTGTCAAACATTACTTTTCCAAACTTTCAAAAAGTATTCAGGTGTATTCTGTTATTCTCGCACTCAGGAGGTCGGAACTTTCCCAGCTGCTCAGGAAAACCCCTTCCAAAATGAAGAGGTATGATTCAGTTTATTGGTCTTGTTCCTTGCGCACCAGATAACTTGACACTGTCTTTTCTTGCCGGATGTGATCTGTCGAGGCATGTAAAACACATGTACACAATTTCAAAGAATTATTTACAGCAGAGGCATTGCTAGGATCACTATACATTCAGGGCTTAGCCCTCCCATGCCCCCCCACACCTGGACAGAAAGTACAGGGTTTTGAATGTACATTAGGAAAAAGTGGATGTATGTGCTAGTGGCCTACATGTCTACATTGTCATAAAGCGCAATTAGAATTTGAGATGAATAGATCAGGGACTATTATTTTTATAGATATTTAGGTATGTTTGAGATCCGTGGCTATTCATAAAACATCCGGGGCTATACCGCCCAACGTCCAAGCCTAAAGACACCACTGATTTACTGTAGCATACATGAATTTGTCCATTGAATTGATGAAAAACAGTGATGGTGTAATACAGTCCCCTCCAAAAGTATTGGAATGGCAAAGCAAATTCCTTTGTTTTTCTTGATCACTGAAGACAATTGGGTTTAAGATCAAAAGATGAGTATGAGACAAGTGTTCAGAATTTCAGCTTTAATTTCCTGGTATTCACATCTAGATGTGTTAAACAACTTAGGACATATCACCGTTTGTATTAGACCACAGCATTTGTTGCATTCTTCACTGCAGCTTCTTTGAGTTCTTATTTGTTTAGGGTGTTTTTCCCTTCAGTCTCTTAAGGAGGTTAAATGCATGCTTTGTTGGGATAAGGTCAGGTGATTGACTTCCAGTCTAACACCTTCCACTTTTTTCCCATGATGAAGTCCTTTGTTTTCTTGGCAGAGTGCTTTGGGTCATTGTCCTGCTGCATGCAACTTCCTCCCAATATTTCTCCGTAAATTGGCTGACAAAATGTTTCTGTACACTTTTGCATTCATTCTGCTGCTTCCCTTATCAGTTCCATCATCAAGAAATATTAATGAGCCTGTTCCAGAAGCAGCCATGCACACCCAAGCCATGACATTACCTCCACCATGCTTTCACAGATGAGCTTGTATGCTTCGCATCATAAGCAGTTCCTTAATTTCACCACACTTTGGCCTTTCCATCACTTTGGTAGAGATTAATCTTGGTCTCATCAGTCCATAAGATTGTTTTCCAGAACTTTTGTGGCTCATCTCTGTACTTTTTAGCAAATTTCAATCTGGCCTTCCGATTCTTACTGCTAAAGAGTGGTTCGCATCTTGTGGTGTGGCCTCTATATTTCTGCTCTCTGAGTCTTCTTCGAACAATGGATTGTGATACCTTCACCCCTGCACTGTAGAGGTTGTTGGTGATGGCACTTACTGATGTTTTGGGGGTTTTCTTCATAGCTCTCACTATTTCTGTCATCAACTACTGTTGTTTTCCTTGGCCGACTTGTTTGACATCTGTTGCTCAGTACACCAGTAGTTTCTTTCTTTTTCAGGACATTCCAAATTGTTGCTCTTGTTATGCCCAATGTTTGTCCAATGGCTTTGATAGATTTTTCTGCTTTTCTCAGCATGACAATGGCTTGCTTTTCTCCCATAGACAGCTCTCTGGTTTTCATGTTGGTTTATCCTCTTTAACAAGAAATGCAGTCTATATAGGTTTAAACCAAGGATGGAAACTTGGTCCCAGCTCTCTTCAGGTCAAAGACCTGGTCCTGCCGTGTCGTTCTGGGCTGATCCCTCACCTTCCTCATAGTCATGCAGAGCTATTTAATGTTTGAACTATCAACCAAATAGGCAACACCTGGGCAACATGAAACATCTGTCAATCACATGTTTTCTTAATTTTGCCCACTTGAAAAATGGGTGGGTTCAATTAAAGGGTGATACATCCTAAGTTGTTTAACATATCTAGATGTGAATACTGGGAAATTAAAGCTGAAATTCTGAACTCTTGTCTCATACTCATCTTTTGATCTTAAACCTAAATGTCTTCTGTGACCAACAAAAACGAAGGAATTTGCATTACCGTTCCAACACTTTCGGAGGGGATTGTATGTTTGTGATCGTTCAAAGAGAGATGATAGGATGTGTAAGTGATATTGTTTTTCTCTCTTACTAAAAGCAGTAATGGTGACATACGTTTGTTGAATTGATGATTACTAAAGAATGTCTGATATTTCTTTTTGTGCAAAATTATTTCCATTTACATTTGATAAATTACAGAAATGCTGAATCTCTTATTGTCGGTAAAGTGTGATACATACGTTAAATTGTCAAGTAGCCTACATCTTTTGTATTATGTTTCAATGAGAGCCTATAGAAATTTTCAATTGGTCATGGATATCTTGTATTTAATTTGTGAGTTCATTCAAATTCAACCAAGACTATCATTCATCTGGAAGTATCATGCATTTATCCACTGACATCATATATTCAGTCTCGAGTGGTGATTAGTGCCCAGAGTTGGGGACTAACGGATTACAAGTGATTGTAAAAAAACTCAAACTGTAATCCGGTACATTAACAACTAGAATATTGTAATCTGATAACAGATACTTTAGAAAAAAATTATGATTACCTTTGGATTATTTCAATTAAAAAAGAATAGGTGCGCAAATTAATTATGACACTAATTATTTTTTGTACTGGGTAATGGGGGCTAGTTACCCCAATTTGGTTTACACATGTATTGAAATCCATTTAATCTGTTTAATGAATACTTTTTTTATTATTACTAATTACAGTTAGCAAGCACAAACTGGGCTTGTGATAGTATAAATGACATGCATAACCATAAAGGGGGTAATTAGCCCCAAGGGCCAGTTACCCCCAACACACTCATCCAACATATTATTACTTTAAGGTAAGAGTGCAACTGTATGATCACAGTTTATTTATTTTATTTGTGCTTTTAACAAATAGGAGACCCCAACACCCCACTACACGTGAAGCCCCTATGGAATGGTGAGAATGGGTATGGGGTTGTGGGTGCGAGTATGGATGACAGAGGCAGGACTACCATTCACAAGATAATGAATATATCATGGTAATTTTCAGAATAGCGGCTGTATGGAACCACAACGAAGAAAGAAAAATTAAACCCAACCCCCTAACCCTACCATCCAAGCACCTCTAGTGCCAGTTCTCTAACCAGAAAATACAGGGTATGGTCCACCGAGGTCTTACCTAGTGTTTTTAGACATAGTATAGCTACGGGTGGTGTATGCCCCAGGGCCTAAAGCACAATGGCTTTCCCCTTCCCCCTGGAGGCAAATGAAAATGTTTTTAACCAAAATAATACACAACACAAACAGTAGTGCAAATGCACTGGCCTCACACTAATTCACAAACATTCTTCCAACTCATAGACAGCAACACAGACCAAACAGCAGAGCAGCAGCAAGCAGCCAACACAAGATCTTAGAACTCTGTGGCTTATATGCTGGCTGAACCAGCTGCAACCACTGACAAGCTAGCAGAAGTCAGCTCTCCAATCAGTCCGAAATCCCACCAATCAGCAGCAACCGGCGACCATGAAGCCTATTAGCCTGCAACAAACACAGAGGGAAACAAGGCACAAACACACATATGAACCCAGAGGAATAGAAAGTACTGGGGACGTAACAGTGTGCATTTTTGAAAATTGTAGTACAACAAAATACTTATCTAACAATACACTGAGGTGATTATTCAAAAATGCTAAGTGGGCAATTTTTTCCCTAGCATCTAGTAACCATGTTCCAAATAAAAGTAAGCAGACCTCTAATATCAATTTGTTTATGCAGATTTATTCATAACAAGACATAGGTGTCCTCTAGTGGATTATTGTACAGGTTTTGATGTATGGCCTTTTGACAGGTGGTCATTTATAACTATGTAAGGGGAAAGAGACTGATCAAGATCTCAACTGCTGATTTGGCTTGCTGGGGGACTGTTTTAAGTACAACATAATTTATTAAATATATCATGTTTCATAATGACACTTATGTTAAACCCACCTGCGAGGCCATAAGGGGTGCTGTTTTGTATTCTTGTTTCTATAGACTGGATTGGTAGAAGATTTTGGCTCCATTTTCAGGGTACATGTTGACGAGATGTTGGGGAATCGCTAAAGGAGAATATTGACACACTGAGCATTTCACAATAGTCACTACAGGGTGCAAAAAATGCTAACAAACTAATTAAAGCATTTTATTGATCGTTGTTGAATTTTTTATTGGGATTCAAACATTCAATAATGCAATTCAACGATTTCAGTAATATTACATGTGGGACATTCTACCAGAAACATACATTGTCTGTCCTTTAATTACTAGAGTGAATCAAAAGTATTTTATCCAACAATGTCTAAAACTAACTAGATGGTGAGTTGTTCTATAAGGGAATATGTCACGCATTAGGTTCTCGGATGTTTTTGTTTTTATTAAAAACCTGAAAAATGGCTTGTCCTCAGTCAAATTGGAGTTACAGTGGGGAGAACAAGTATTCGATACACTGCTGATTTTGCAGGTTTTCCTACTTACAAAGTATGCAGAGGTCAGTGATTTTTATCATAGGTACACTTCAACTGTGAGGGATGGAATCTAAAACAAAAATCCAGAAAATCACATTGTATGATTTTTAAACAAACCAGGATAGCACACACTGCAGCAGGGATTTTGGCCCACTCCCCCATGCAAACCTTCTCCAGATCGTTCAGGTTTTAGGGCTGTTGCTGTGCAGCATGGACTTTCAGCTCCCTCCAAAGATTTTCTATTGGGTTCAGGTCTGGAGACTGGCTAGGCCACTCCAGGACCTTGAGAAGCTTCTTACAGAGCCACTCCTTAGTTGCCCTGGCTGTGTGTTTGGGGTCGTTATCATGCTGGAAGACCCAGCCATGACCCATCTTCAATGCTCTTACTGAGGGAAGGAGGTTGTTGGCCAAGATCTCGCGATACACGGCCCCTTCCATCCTCCCCTCAATACTGTGCAGTCGTCCTGTCCCCTTTGCAGAAAAGCATCCCCAAAGAATGATGTTTCCACCTCCTTGCTTCACGGTTGGGATGGTGATCTTAGGGTTGCACTCATCCTTCTTCCTCCTCCAAACACAGCGAGCGGAATTTAGAGCAAAAAGCTCTATTTTTGTGTCATCAGACCACACAACCTTCTCCCATTCCTCCTCTGGATCATCCAGATGGTCATTGGCAAACTTCAGATGGGCCTGGACATGCGCTGGCTTGAGCAGTGGTACCCTGTGTGCACTGCAGGATTTTAATCCATGAAGGCATAGTGTGTTACTAATGGTTTTCTTTGAGACAATGGTCCCAGCTCTCTTCAGGTCATTGACCAGGTCCTGCCGTGTAGTTCTGGGCTGATCCCTCACATTCCTCATTATCATTGATGCCCCACGAGGTAAGATCTTGCATGGAGCTCCAGACCGAGGGAGATTGACCGTCGTCTTCAACTTCTTCCATTTTCTAATAATTGCGCCAACTGTTGTTGCCTTCACACCAAGTTGCTTGCCTATTGTCCTGCAGCCTATCCCAGCCTTGTGCAGGTCTACAATTCTTTCCCTGATGTCCTTACACAGCTCTCTGGTCTTGGCCATTGTGGAGAGGTTGGAGTCTGTTTGATTGAGTGTGTGGACAGATGTCTTTTATATAGGTAATGAGTTCAAACAGTTGCAGTTAATACAGGTAATGAGTGAAGAACAGGAGGTCTTCTTAAAGAAAAACTAACAGGTGTGTGAGAGCCGGAATTCTTACTGGTTGATAGGTGATCAAATACTCATGTCATGCAATAAAATGCAAATTAATTATAAAAAATCATACAATGTGATTTTCTGGATTTTTGTTTTAGATTCCGTCTCTCACAGTTGATGTGTACCTATGATAAAAATTACAGACCTCTACATGCTTTCTAAGTAGGAAAACCAGCAAAATCAGCACTGTATCAAATACATATTCTCCCCACAGTATCTTTCATAGTTTTGTTATTCAAAAACTGTTATTTAGTAAAAAAAAACACAATTAATATCAGGTTTTGAAGTGCTATCATTCACATCAATTAATTATAAACATGAAATTACTCATACATCCCTTGAATAAATACTATTTTACAACAGTCTGCTGTCTGAACAGCATTTTGATATGCCACACCTGTGAGGATGGATTATCTTCGCAAAGGAGAAGTGCTCACTAACAAAGATTTAGACAGATTTGTGAACAATATTTGATAAATGGGGGCAAAAACTAAAGTGATGCATTTATTATTTCGTTCAGTGTATTTTGAATTTGGTCCCTCTTTTACCTAGGCCTATGTAGCATTGCATTTGAGGTTGCATTTGAGGTTGCACTATGTAAATGTATGGTATTTAAACACATATATAGATATAACTGTAGTTTAGCTTTGAGTAATGATGCCTTATTATTTCAATTAATACATATTGTTGTTAGATGGCTCCAGGAAGTGTAGCTGAGAGACAAAGAGAATGTCGGGCATGACAAAATGCTGACCTGGAGAGAAAGGAGAAAATGCTTCAGGAAGAAGGGAAGAGATGGAAGAAGAAAAAGCAAAACAAATGAAAAGGGCGCAAATTATGGAGAGCATCAGAGAACATCTTGGCTTAAGAAAAAACCTGCAGATCCACAGCCCGGGCCTTCAAGGTTAGAAAGGACTACCATCACATAGTAAATTGCACTTCATCCATTATGAAGTCATATTTCCATAGAACTGCGCAGTGACTGAATAGAATAGTGTAACCTTTTAAGATGCAATAAAACAAGCCTATTTTAGACTACTTCAGTATCTGGAGGATCAGTGTTTGTGGATTCTATTACAGGCTTTCTTCTCAAACTTGGCAGTCTATTCATGTTCTGAGAGATTAAGGCAATTCCATGTGAGAAATAGTCAAGCCACTGAAGATCTCTGACAATGATGTGTACTACTCCTTTCAATGAACAGTGCAAACTGGCTCTAACCAGAATACAAAGAAGATTGGTATTCCCCGGTGCACAACTGAGCAAGAGGACAACTACATTAGTGTCTAGTTGCCTCAAAGGTCCTAAGCTTAATGAAATTATACATGCGAACATATCAAAACACCAGTCTCTTCTTTGCAACCTTCTAGGCGGGGTTGCAAAGAAAAAGAAATATTTAAGACTGGCTAATAAAAAAAAATATTAAAATGTGAAAAAGAACACAGACACTGGAAAGAGGAAGAACACTGCTTAAAAGGCCAGCATCCTGGAGTCGCTTCACTGTTGATGTTGAGAATGGTAAAAATGTGTTATGTTCACCACCTGTGTGTTTGTTTCTGCTTAGCTAAAAAAGGCTTCAGTTTGCTAGTGAGCAATACGTTTGGACTTTGGAGAAATAGAAATGGGTTGTGTGGTCTGATTTGTCCAGAATTACCTTATTTCAAAGGGATGGGCGTGTCATTTTAAGGAGGGAAGTGCATGAATCAATGCACCACAAATAGTGCCCATTGTACAAGCCTCTGGAGTCAATTTTATGATCTTTGGTTGCTTCAGTTGGTCATGTCTAGAAGTCAGCTGAGTTCCTGAATGTACTAAATGAACAGGAAACAATGCCACAGCAAATGTGTGTCGTAATCAACGCAAAGGCGGTCCAACGAAATATTAGTGTGCAAAAGTTTTTTGTGCCAGGCTATGTTGCACTAAGATGTTTTAGCCTAAACTCCAATTTTGCCTACTGCAGTAACACGTAATAAAAAATTTGTGTCAGAATTCAAGAACAGGGTGATATTGCAAACTGTGTTTGCTTTACAGATTCTCGGGCACAGGTCAACCCATCTGAGTCTGGATATGATCAAAACTGCTGTTGCAGACCTTGATGATAGGTCTCAGAAGTTCAGATGGGTCAAGTGTTACCATTAAATGGTGTAACCATTAGTGAACGCCGCCTGTAAAGCCTCTCCGTTCCACCCTCTCTCGGCAGCAAGGGTGCGAAACTCTACTGTATACTCGGCAATGCTGCGTCTCCCCTGGCGCAGCGCAAACATGCAGGCTGAGGCATCATTTCGGCATCTCTTCTGTGAACACGCTGTAGGACCGGGTCGTCGGATCCTGTTGCTCTCATAAGACTGAGGCCCATTCCATGGCGGGACCGCGGAGCAATCCGACCAGGTAAGCGATCTTCGAACTGTCAATGGCATAGGTCAGTGGTTACTGCGCTTGAACCATGCTGCATTGTAAGAGGATGGAACGACATAACCCCAAATTCTCATCGTATCGCTCCGTGGTGGCAACCCAAGTTTAACAGTCCAGGGAGGGTGCCGGTGTGTGTATGGTGTGTAAAGAATGCACTACAACACAAACTATCCTGGATGTAAATGGAAAACAACAGTGGTGGATCATTGCATCCGTTTTACTAGCTGATGACAAAACTTAAGGCAGAAAGTCCCATGAACAAACAACAGAAGATAGCTGCATTTAACGCTTGGCAAAGCATCACAGAGGAAACTCAATGTTTCGTGATGTCCATGCATTCCAAACATCAAGCAGTCATTGCATGCAAAGAATTCTTGATAAAGGATTAACAATGGCAATTTTATTAATGACTGTGTTAATTTGTCCAATTACATTTGAGCACCTGAAATAAGAGGACTGTGTATGACAATGTTTGCAATTCCTAAATGTTTCTGTCACGTCCTGGTTATGCCCCTAGCCATCTTTGCGCTGGTTGGGGCCATAGTCAGGACGGGACTAGAAGAGATGCCTCTAGGCATCTCTATGTGATTGGGTCTCCCCAATTGGAGGCAGGTGTGGATTGTTACCTCCAATTGGGGAACCTATTTAAGTTGATGGTTTGCCCACAGTGGTGTGGTTCATTTTGGTTTGCTTGCTGTGTGCTACCCAACCCGGTCACAGGAGCTGTAAGTTTGTTTTGATTCCTTTATCATTGAACATGAATAACTGTCACCCTTTTGCTTCTGCGTTTCTGTCCTGGAACCAGCAATGTGACAGTTTCATACAATAGCTTCATCCAGCCCCTTGAATTAAAGCTGAAAATCTTCACTTCGGTTGCAGCTTGGTGGTTTCAAATCCATTGTGGTGGTGTACAGAGCCAAAATTATGAAAAATGTGTCAGTGTCCAAATATTTCTGGATCTTACTGTACATCAATTGTTGAACTTGGTAATTATTCTAGCATCTGGGTTTATGCACAATAACACTAATGACACTTTCATTGTATAAAATAATTCTCCATTATTTATCCAGGAAAGCTACATGGGTCATAGAATTCCATATCAAAATGGAAAATTATCAATGTAAAAATTCTTAAAACAATTACACATCTTACAACTTTGCACTCACAGAATTTAGTGGCTTGGGCCTGCATGCATTTAAAAGTCCAAATTCTGGTACTCTACCATGAATGAAAAAGAAGGAAAATAGCATTAGCTAACAGAAGTGAAAGGATAATTTCATGAAACAGCACTATAACCCCACAGTCAATGGTCAATTTTAACTGTAATACTTTTAACACTTGCTGCTTAGAGAAATGTATGAATCAAGCTGAAATTGTACAATACTCGTTTGTCTAGCTAGCCATTTTAAATGATTATGAGTTAAATCCCCATATCATGATAATGGGATAATTCGGCCAAGAGGATTTGTGCTAAATGTAATCTGGCAAAACCGAGATGTAACAAATCAGATGTGAGATGTGATTGAAATTGATGTCAATACTGCTGTTGTTTTGCACATGTGACCGCCATCCTCAACAACATTCCAACCGTTTCATCTATACATTGGTGCTCGAAACTAAAAAGATTCTACACCCATTTCTGCACAAATATGATCTAGAACATCAGATTTTTACAAAAGTCCTAAAAGTAGATGAAGACAATCCAATATAATAAATAAGACAAAAAATATTATACTTGGTAATATCTTTGAGGAAAAGGATCTGATATTACGTATCTGTGAGTGGCAAAAGTATGTGAACTACTCGTTCAGTATCTGGTGTGACCTCTGTGCAGCAATAACTGCAACTAAATGTTTACAGTGACTGTTAATCAGTTCTGCACATCAGCTTAGAGGAAGTATAGCCGATTTTATAGCCCAAGTTTTCCTCCATTCCTTCGTACGGAACAGCTTAAATTCTGATATGTTAATGGATTTCCTCACAAGTACTGCTCGCTTCTGGTCCTTTCACAACATTTCAATCATATTAAGGTCAGGTCCTTGACTTGGTCATTCCAACATTCCTCTTTAACCATTCTTTGATAGAATGACTTGAGTGTGTCACTGCAAGACTTACATTCTGTTGAGTTTCTGTCAACGAAAACATATCAATCATATTGAGATTCAGTCAATGAACATTGATATTAGGCAATGTGAGAAAAGTCTTTAGTTGCTTAGAAGTTCCCCTGGGTTCTTTTCTGAGAAGCACTGATATGGAACCAAATAGAGCTCAAATGTATTGACTGTAAGAAAAGAAAAACATTACTGAAATATTTCATATTATGAAAAATCTAAATTCAATCGTATGAAATAAATAGATTATGTCAATATCTGTGTTGGTGACCATGGCAATAGTGACGTTGATGCAACCTGTGAATAACAGTATATTATTCTGTTTAAATTTACACATTTAGCCAAAATTATAAAACATTTTAAATTCCCTCCACAGGTTGCATTGGGAAAGCAGTGCATGGAAAGGCTAAGTTTTTCATCTTATAATGGTGTGATTCCTGGCTAATCAGATGCGAGAATTCATTGCCCAGATAAAGCCCCACCTCCACGCCAATAGAGGCTCAAAACGTGGTTTTGAAAAACATGACGTGAACAAAGTTAGGAAGAAATTGTAATCGTAAGAAGCAAACATAAAATAAACGTGTTTGAATGAAGACGTTTTAAGATCGAACAGGAAAATCCATATAATGATTTTAGCATACAATTTTCCCACACTCGAATTAGATTTTTTCATAAATTTTTTTTTTCATAATATGAAATATTTCAGTTCCATTTTTCTTTCCTTACAGTCTATGCATTTGAGATCTATTTGGCTCCATACACTGACTATTACATGCTATGCTCTTGGAGTGATATTTGTTGGTCGACCACTCCTGGGGAGGGTAACAATGGTCTTCAGTTTCATCCATTTGTACACAATCTGTCTGACTGTAGATTGGTGGAATCCAAACTCTTTAGATATGTTTTTTTTGAGCTCCTTAGAAATCTCCTTTATCAGGGTGTTGTGAAGATCAGACTTTGACAGGTCCCTGTTCTTTAAATAAAACAGTGTCCACTCACACCCGATTGTCATCCCATTGACTGAAAACAACGACTCTAATTTCCCATTCAAATGAACTGCTTCTCCTAGAACAGTGTTTCTCAACCCTTCTCCTGGGCACCCCCATGCCCTGCATGTTTTAGATCTCTCCCAGCTCTGTCACACCTGATTCAAATGATCAGTTAATTATCAAGCCCTTCATGAGCTACATCAGGTACATTAGGACAGGTAGAGATCTAAAACATGCAGGGCATGGGTGTGTCCAGGAGCAGGGTTGAGAAACACTGTCCTAGATGTTCACATTTTGCTGCTCACACATTTTCCTCAATTAATGAAAGTAAAATATTTTTTACACATTTGTTTGTGTGTTCTCTGTCTACTTTTAGGAATTGTGTGAAAATGTTTTATGTCATATTCATGCAGAAATATAGATATGAATGTTCACAAAATGTCAAGCACCACTGTACATTTAGTACCAACTGTATAGTCCATAGGTGACAATGAGCTCTATGAGTGAGGTGACTGTACATTTGTTTACAAATAAAAGACACACTTTTGCTTTATCTCTGATTTAGTGGACAAAACAAGGGACATTTTCTGACATCATGTTGTTTACAGCTGCATGATTAGGTCAAATTGTACAGAATGTAAAAAATCAGCTAAAGACAGGCCAATTCAGCACTATGAGTTAATTTGGCTGCTGTGCTAGTTCTTATTAAGTATTTTTTATAGATTAAAAAAATATATGTTTTAATCTGAATGTATCTAACAGATTTGAATACATGAATCTTTTTAAACTTGACATTACGGTTTGTAAACATCAATCGTGAACATTGAATAAAATATTCCCCATATTGAAAGTGATTATGTACATATTTAATTTGTATTTTTATAATATTGAGTGCAATATCCAGTTATTTAATTTCAAAACATGAAATATGTAATTATATTAATTAATTTCTCGATAAAAAATTCATGTTAATTTTTTTTTCTGTTGCCACTAATATTGCTCCAAAAGAATTTGAATATGAACTATGAATTAGCAACTAGTTACCCAAAGTTACATTTACTGTAAATAGGGTTAGCAAGAAAACATTATTGTGGTCCATTGCTAAATATAGTATTACCACAAATAGCTGTGATCCCACACCTCTTTAAGCCTTGATCACATTCAATAGCAGACCAACAAACCAAACTAGCATGAATCAGACTTTGGCTGAATCCCGTTTTTTATTCCTGATCCCCTGCTAGGCCGAGGGCTAAGAAATGTCATTTATGTTGTGTTGAAACTTTTAAATGTTAGGAACGCTTATCTCTTCATTCCCTTATGATGTGAGCCATTTATGCTCACCTGTCTGTCTCTTCTTCACTCTTTGTTTCTTCTTTGCATCTGTCTGTCTGTCTTTCAATGATTATTGACCAGGTGCAGCAACGGTGAGTCTCAGTTCCATTGCTGGCATTCTTACGATATAATCGAGGAACCAACCTGTGTGGACGGGAGCTACTCAAAACTCTATGTTGGTTGTGATATGATTCACATTCAATTTGTTAGCTGGTCATTAATGATCAACTTTTGAGACTCAACAGTGTCACAATGACACTCATTTTTGTGAGACTCAACAGTGTCACAATGCAAAGGCCACAGAGTGTTGACTTAATGCTGATCCATAGGAGGTAGACTGTTTTTGTTACAATACTCTCACATAATTTGTGTGCATGCATGTCTCTTCTGTCTGTGTGTGTGTGTGTGTGCATGTTTGAGTCTGTTCTGTGTATGTCTGTTCTATGTTTTAATGTTGTATGTGTAGTTCACATTTCACTTTCCTGGTGGAGACCACAAGCATAGTAAATCAAGGGATAGTTCCCTTGTCCCCACTATGAAGAACACTTTTTTACATAATAATGTCACGTCCCCAGCTCCGCCAGCGCGCAGCAGAGGGCGCCCGCGCTCCAGAAATGCAGTACACACCTAACACACCTGTCACCAATCACCTACTCACACACCTGTCCCCAGTTCACCTAATCACCACACAGTCAAATACAGCTCCCTGCCATCTCACCCCTGCCAGATCAATGGTTCATGTTCACATGCCATATCTCGCGTTTACCTGCTCTTCGACATGCCTTTCTGTGCTCCGACCCATTGCCCGTCCCCGACCATTCTGCCTGATCCGTACCTGTACCTTTGTAGCCCGCCGGTGTTTTGATCTCTCGCCTGTCCCTGACCACTCTGCTAGCTTCCCGATTGTACTTCTGCCGCCAGCCCGTGTACCGACTCTCCGCCTGTCCCAGACTACTCTGCCTATCGCCCGTCTGCCTC
>JACXGJ010006258.1:0-35158 GCA_016801105.1 Esox niger
TGGCGGGCAGTGTGTCCTTGGTGTTATTGGCGGGCAGTGCGTCCTTGGTGTTCGGCGGGCAGTGCGTCCTTGGTGTTCGGCGGGCAGTGCGTCCTTGGTGTTATTGGCGGGCAGTGTGTCCTTGGTGTTCGGCGGGCAGTGTGTCTTTGGTGTTATTGGCGGGCAGTGTGGCTCATTCCTGTGTGTCAAGAAAAAGAGATGAATTGTCCCAATTAGAAATTTAGAGTTTAGTCTCTCCGTGTTAACTTATAATGCCCGATTCTTAGCACGTCGCGCTATCTAGACCTAATGTTGTCAAATAAATCCTAAATATCTCACCTTGACTGAGTCCACATGACAGATTACTAGAACTGATCCTGCCATGAGGTTGTAGGATTTGGCTCTGTGTGATCCCTCCTTTATTCCAGTAAATTGGAAACAATGGGATCAATAGATCGTTGACAGGTCGTCAAGTCTTAGGAGGTGTTCGCAGACCACAGTGGCGTTGCCCAAAGAGGGGTGGAGTCAGAAGGAGGAATGACGTGGGGGATTTACCCAGGAACTGAAAAACACCTCAATAAGACCCCCAGACGATGATGCTCCTGCGATTGTCATTTCCTGCGATCAGTTCTGCCAGTCATGGTTAATAACCGATCGATTGACTTTGAACAACCCTTTTCTGCTATCCTACTGTATACTGTGCTCTCCAGAATGATTTGCCCACAGGTAACTATATATAAAAGATATATAAAAGTGTCAATTTTATAATTGTTTATCAGGTTGATCTTCAATCTAGACATTAATTGAAAAAATTGTCATTAACAAAATAAAAAATGGAGCGTGAGATTGGTCGGAGAATCGAAGCAGCGGGGCGGTGTTGTTGCATTCACTTTACCACATTGTTGTGACGAAAAGAGAGCTGAGCCGGAAGGCAAAGCTCTCGATAATTTTTGTTCCTAACCCCTCACCTATGGTCATGAAGGCTGGGTCGTGAGATCGTGGGTACAAGCGGCTGAAATGAGTTCTCAGAAGGTTGGCTGGCGTCTCCCTTAGAGAGAGGGTGAGAAGCTCAGTCGTCCGTGAGGAACTGAGTAGAGCCGCTGCTCCTTTGCATCGAAAGGAGCCAGCTGAGGTGGTTCGGGCATCTGGTAAGGATGCTCCCAGGACGTCTCCCTAGGGAGGTGTTCCAGGCAAGTCCAGCTGGGAGGAGACCTCGGGGTAGGCCCAGGACTAGGTGGAGAGATTATACTTCGACACTGGCCTGGGAACGCTTCGGGATCCCCCAGTCAGAGCTGGCAAATGTAGCTCAGGAAAGGGGCATTTGGGGTCCCCTGCTGGAGCTGCTGCCCCCCGCGACCCGACAACGGATAAGGGGATGAAGAATCAAGAATCAAATTGACGTATAGAATCAATACGATTTTACGATTTCAAGTTGTTTCACTGGAGTACAAACGAGGCGCCTCACTGGCTGAACCCCCTTAGTCATCTGTCAACAGGGAACGGCTACAGGACAACGGGACAACATGATGGCATTTACAAATCAGGCAAGGGCTTTGAAAAGCTACCCCTCTGAAAATATGCATTCATCCAATATCGGGCAATGATTAGCTAGAGCTGTTATGACTTGTGTGGTACCGGACCTGTGTGTTTTGCCCCCAGACACAGTGGGAAGGATGGTTCACGAACTTCCGCTGGCAATAATATTTTTTCATATTTGGAGAAGCTGCTTGCATTACGGGGTCACCCAGTCTCTGAAACTGTCTAACCCTCTAGCGGGTTTTGCCGTAAAATGAATCGTTGCTGCATCTTCCAGCAGAACAACGAACCACAGAGTAGCCTGAAATCCACACAAATTGTTCACTGACCATGTAATCAGGCTTTTGTAATGGTCCTTGCAGTCTCCTCACCTATATCCCATTGAAAACTTGTGGGGTGATTTTAAGAGTCCTCAAGCAGTAAGAAGGACTGGAGGATTTGGAGAGTTTCTGTGTGGAGGAATGAACTATTTTCCCTTCCATGTGTTCTCCCACCTCATCAAACCTATTAGGATTTGACTCGGCTGTTTTATTGGAGGTACAAAATTCAGGTACGCCAATAATTACAGCGCACCTGTTTTAACTAATGAGTATTTCTTGATAGCAATTTGTTTTGGAAGGTTGGATTTGTTAAAAAGAATGTTAGATTTTTTTGGACATAAGATCGATGACATTTTCTTTTAGGTTCATATTTAAGGTTTAAGTGATTCCGGGGGTCACTGTTTTAGTCGAGTGAGTCTGAATGCATCATTAAAGATACACTGTGAAATGTAGCTTTTATCCCTTGCATTTGGACTTGCTCTTTGCCATTGACTTTACACTGACAGGATTTGTTTGAAGGAGCCATGCGTGTCCAATAAGGAAGGCATGACCGATCCAAGGGCTTGTGGTGTTTATTTGATACGAGAACGTGTGACAAGCCAATCAAAAAGATTTGGAGGTGTGGCATGTCCAAGGCCAAGGGACCAGACGGACCGTGTGCGATCTTGGTTTGACCGCGCTGACTCCCAGAACCCTCTTGGCTCCCCAGCTGGCACTGTAAGATAGCGTTGGTCAGGGACGGAGTGGCTGGTGGCGGTGTTTCCTTGTTTGGTTTGGTGTCACTTCAAGGTCACCGAGATGGAATCCACTGGAGTGTCTTCAGGGGTCCGAAGTGTAGCGGAGCTTTGATTTGTAGTGTTGTTCCTTTGTTACAGGCGGGGAGACGTGGTGTTCGCATAACATTAGTCATGACGTTATTTCCTCTCATCCTCTGGTTTTGTTGATAAGCTCTGCCATTGGGCAATCCTGTACATTGTCGATAATCCTTAGTCCAAATTGTAATGCATGCCTTTCAAGTTAATTCATTGATCAGCCGTTACTGCCCTCATTAACCACGGCCCCCCTGACATGGGTAAACACGTCCTCTGTTTCGATTGGCTTTGACTAGTGAAAGCACTGGCTGGCATGTCTGACGAACTTCTGTCTATAGAGAACAGGTCTCTCCTGGATTCACTTTTGTTTCTGGACAGACTTTTAACTTTCTTGGATTACTGCTTTTTATAGTCAATTTTCTTCACTTTCGCCCATCTTATAATATTAAGTCGCACAACCTAACATGCTCTTCTGTGCTAATTATTATTCCTCTTCTATTTCCATCATAGGAATGGTTTCTGTCTCATGTTCATTACTAGTGTCTTTTATGTGAACTGAATTGAAAGCCTACTGTATGGTGTGTTCTGCCACCTCAGATGGTTTTCAATTCATTTAGTTGACAAATGGGCACCCTTCCCCCGGGAGGATTTTCCATGCCAACCTTTTCCAACATGCCAACGCTGGTCTGCCTGGAATGCAAATATTAATTAAGTGATGAATTGAAGCGGTGTGAAGGGAGAGAGGCAGCCCAGGCCCTGCTGCGCCATGCGTTTGATGTCTGTCTCTATCCCCTCTCCTTTCATCCCCCTGGGGTGGATGAGCCACTGGGAGCGTGTGTGTACGTGCACGTGCGCACCCGCCCATGTGTGTACAACGCAGGGCCTCAATCGCTCTGATTAGCTTTTTGACTGCTTGCTGAGTGACTGACTGACGACAGCCGGGGGCTCAGCGAGGTATCACTCAAGGGCTTTATTGAGCCAGACGGACGACGTTTCTGTTTATGTGTAGCGATGCGGCGTCTTACTGGGAGGTTCAATTTCTCTGCAAATGTGGCGAACACAGCCTGTTTGTTTTGTAGAGGTCAAACGGAATGAGTGTACGATAAGTGGCGTTGAATCTGTGCTGTAAATAATTTCCACAACTGTTGAGACTTAATGTTGAAACGGGGCATGAACGACTTGAAGAACAATGCGGCCGCAGTTGAAATCCTGCTGTTAGAGTTTAGAGGAAATGACCACCCCTCAGCGAGATGTCAATAATAAATGACGGTGGGTTGTGAATTTAGTGAGAAGATTTTTGATATCTGGGCTGATCAATATTCTCCCACGGGGTGGGCGTCTTACTTTCTGGAGCTCATCAAGGGCTTGAGCAGCAGGGTAAAGGGTTTTGGCGAGTCGTGCATTCAGCACCTGCATCGCATCGTGCCGTTCATTACAGTTACTAGAACCCTCTTGTGCTTGACAGTAGATATGGGCCAGTGAAGGCAATGCCGTGTATATTGTTAATGTTTCACCTTAATGTTTGTTAGCTTTATGTAATAAACAGATTAATAACCGATTAGTGCTTTAAGGGTTTTTGCATCTCTTCAGTGACTGTCTTTTATGGGTAAAAGTGAATTCTGTGGGCATTCTCAGTGTCTAATTAATCAAAACAAATAATCTCAGAGTTATGTCGAATGGGGAAAATCTGCATTCTCAGCGTTTTTCACTCAGCAGCCTGGAGAGAAGACAAGTGCGAGTACTTTGGTTCACCAAAACCTTTATTGGCCCTTGCTCCGACTTTGCACATGCTGCAGGTATAATTGGGTTTGCAGTTATGTTGGTGCTGCAGTTCTTGTCGTCTTTCACTAACAAGTGCATTTTTGCCAAAGCAAGGTGCTAGGGCTGCAGTTTTTACAATGTATATAAGTTAATCAGGAAATACATTTCAAAAGCTTTTTAAGATTATGTGCATTTAATAGGATCAGGATTTGTTATTGTTGAATTTTGTTATTTTCCTCCTTTGGCTCAATATTGAAAGTTTTGGGGATTTTAAGTCAAACAATTGCCATAAGGTAAATATATAGGTGCTAGAGTTGACCAACTAAAATAGTGATCAGGTGAATGAAGGTTGTAAGGGAGTCTTACGTTTGTAAATGGTTAATATGTCAGTTATATTGGTATTATTACGCTATTATAGCTTATATCCTAGATTAACGCTGACTTGAAATCACTGAACACGATATCACTGTTTCTTTCTAAGCTGGTGCCCCTGGGATCATATGACCTTTTGCCCCAAGCACATGTCATGTGAAAAAGAGCATGGAAACTTTGTAAAGTGATCGTTTATGTGAGTGAAATAACAGCAACTTGAACACCACTGTTGGGAATGTTCCTGGGATTTCTGGCCCTTCCAACTGTCTGGCCTCATTGCAGATAATCTAATGTAGATAGAAAACACCTGGTTTGCGACAATAAAACACCTGGTTGCAAACCAATGCCCGGCCCAAATTAATTCTCAGAATATAAGGTTATCGGATCGGGCTCGGGCTAAGAAAGACAGCTCTAGAAGTTATCAATTTTTTGTAAATTTTACATAAAATCTTTAGCAGTTTAGCCAATGGTCTTGTCCAGTGCCACTTACAGTAAAGTAAATGTATACATCTAAAAAAAAAAAAGCCAGGTGAAACAACTTCACAGTTTTACCATTCACTTTTCATACAAAGTTGTTAATTTCAGGGGATCAAAGGGCTTTTTGAACAGATGAATATCCTCTGTTTAGTGTTGGTCCAGATGTCCTTTGCATTGGCTGAAGTCTGTTACCTTTTGACCCCACCAGACAAGCTTGTATCTTCTTTGGTGAAGCACTTCCTGGTCTGCAATTCAGGCTTCTTCAGGTGTTGCTTGCTTTGAGGTCTTTTTGCCTGTAAATCTCATCTCCTGCAAGTCTAAGCCAGGTCAAATCAGCCTAGATTCAAATCTGGAGTCTGGCTTGGCTAGTCAATTTAAATGTTGCTATGCCCATTTATTTATTTATTTTTCCCACCTTTATTAGGTGTGACTGAGAAAGGTGACTCGGAACCAAATTCTTTAATCTGGAACCGTCAGCTTGACCTTTTTGTTGTTCTACCTGACTCCTAACCTTAAATCCTAACTTACACACTGGAAACATTATCTAACCTTAAAAGTTTGTCTAACTTTACTAGATCCTTAATCCTAACTTTAACCACACTGGAAATATTGTCTAACCTTAACTGTTTGTCTAACTTCACTAGATCCTTCATCCTAACTTTAACCACACTGGAAATATTATCTAACCTTAACTGTTTGTCTAAATGTACTCTCCTTAGTCCTAACTTTAACCACACTGTAGTATTAGCAGTCCTTTTTATCGATGTTGCCAATACCTATAGACTTTTTCATACGTAAATAAAATATGTGGACCTGAACATGTTATTGACAGTACACACTTGTGTATATGTGCATGTTCATTTTGAGGAGACCGTGTTGGACTGAGAGCATGTTCTCATTTCAGCAGCAACCTGGGAGCAGGTAGAGTTAACTGCCTTGCTCAGGGTCAAACTGCTGATTTTCCATTATGTCTTTGGTCTTCTGAATGTTGAAATGGTTTCAGCAAATGCAATACTGTTGTTCTTTAAAATACAAATGTAAACCCTGAATAATAAATGATAATTGATTCATTCATTATTTTCCAGAGGCATTAGTGTCATGTAATTCAGTCCTTATTCTGTAACCTAGATATTTCCATAGTTGGACAAATTGCTGGTTGGAGTGCTGATAATTCTGTCTCACCCTGTTCCCCTTAGTGGTTTGTATTTAATTGACAGGCGCGACTTGTCTCTTCCATCTCTCTCCGCCTCTCATCTAGAAAATCGCATCTCATCTCCCCTGTGGCAGAAAGAGCAGCCCACCAACTTCAAAACATTTTTTAAGACATAGGCTGACATCTTTTTTTATTAGGCTAATATTTGAGGCTTTATCGTAAGCTTCACTAAACATTTATATACTCAATCTAGTTTTCTTTTTTTGGGTTATAGCAACAGAGACCCTTGTTTCCTTTTGTCAGTCATCTGTAGTTCTGTTATTTAATGTAGCATGCTCTGGCTCAATTAGGCCTTACTGCAAGTCTTACTGACCAGTACCTGGAAAACTATTTATATTGATCATAAGTCAACTTACAAATTGCTGGAGATACTAAGGGTATTCAAATTGTTATCTCAAATGATGTGCTGTTTCTACACCATCACATCTATCTGAATATATTTTCAACTTTTCATAATATTTACCATGTGCAGTCATTTATCTATTATATTTATTTTTTTATATTACAATCCTGTTTCTAAAAAAGTTGGGGCGCTGTGTTAAATACAAATACAAACAGGATGCAAGGATGTGCATATCATTAATCCTTATAAATAATGGAAAATAGTACAAAGACAACATATCAAATGTTGAAACTGAGAAATGTTATTGTTTTTGGAAAAATGTATGCCCATTTTGAATTTGATGCCAGCAACCCGTTTCAAAACAGTTGGGACAGGGACATGTTTATCACTGTGTTGCATCACCTCTTCTTTCAACAACACTCTGTAAGCGTTTGGGAACTGAGGAGACCAGTTGCTGCATTTTTAAACGTGAAATGATTCCCATTTTTACTTGATATTTCAGCAACAGTTCATGGTCTTCATTGTCATATTTTTCATTTCATAATGCGCCAAATGTTTTCAGTGGGTGACAGGTCTGGACTGCAGGCAGGCCAGATTAGCACACAGCCTCCTTTACAGCAGGGCCATGCTGTTGTAATACGTGCAGAATGTGGTTGGAGATTGTCTTGCTGAAATAAGAAGGGCCTTTCCTTAAAAATGACAGTCTGGATGGCAGCATATGTTGCTCCAAAGCCTGTATATATGTTCAGCAGTAATGGTGCCTTCACAAATGAGCAAGTGTTTCTGGATATTGATTATATATGGTTTCTTCTTTAATTGGTAGTTTTAACTGTGTTAACAGGCAATGGTTTTCAGAAGTGTTCCTGAGCCCATGCAGTGATTTCCACTACAGAATTGTGTCTGTTTGTAATGCAGTGCTGCCGGAGGGCCCGACGCTCACAGCCATCCAATATTGGTTTTTGGCCTTGTCTCTGGCATACAGAGATTTCTCTGGATTCCCTGAATCTTTTAAGCACATCATGTACCGTAGATGATGAGATCCCCAAACTCTTTGCAATTTGACGTTGAGAAATGTTATTGTTGAATAGTTGCACTATGTGTGTGATGGAAATTTCATCGATAGACACTCAAAGGAGAAAGACAGAGACAAAATTACATGTTCAGCTCGTATTTATTATAGTTAAAAGGGGTGTGGCAAGATGCCACCCATTAATCTTAGGTCACACAGGTGGGAGGGTTATCCCCCCATCTTATCCTTCCTGCCATAATGTTCACTGTTGTGTTTACCTAAACGGACAACTGCCCCTACCGTCCCCCACAATCACATTCCTAAGGAACCAAGGACAGATAGCCTTAATGGTTTAGCCAGTTGAGCAGTTGGTCAGAGAACCTAATGATTCTCTGAAATAATACAGATGCATGTCACAACCAAAGGCCAGAGTTACATACCATGTAATAGATAAGCAAACATGTCTCCAAAATACATTAGTTAAGAAATTGCCACAACATGTGCCTGTGCTGTCATTCACAGTGTGGTGGACCCCTCCCCATCCTCACTTCTGACAAACACAAGCTCTCTGGAGTGATCTTTTAATACCCAATCATGTTACTGACCTGCTGACAGTTGTCCTAATTAGTTGTGTGATATACTAACAGGTTTATTTTATTTTTATGATTTGCAGTCATCACATTCAAAGTGGATGTATATTTTTCAAGAAACAATTAAATGTCTCAGTTTCAAAATGTCATATGCTGTCTTTGTACTATTTTCTATCAAATATATGGTTTGAATGATTTGCACATAATTACATTCTGTTTTTCCGTGCAGTTTTACGCAGTCTCCCAACTTTTTTGTATTGTATTTTTTTTTTTTATAAACACAAACAACTTTTAATGTGCTGGATGGCAAGTCTGTCTCAGGCTGTGTGCCCTTTTCACTACCCCTGTCTCTTTTCTTATGCCAAGTTATTTTATGTTTTCCTTCCGTACGAACATTTCAGCGATTCGCAGCTGGTTCAATATATTCCGCTGCTTTATAGATTTCCGGCTGTCAGTCTTCCCAAATAAATAATTCCCCCTGCCCGATTTCTGGAGGTGATGCCGTTGGCTGAAGGTGGGTTCATGCCAGTGAGAGGAAGTAAGCTTGAGAAACTTAACACAAACACCAGAGAACAAGGCTTGTTAGCTTGAGTCATTTTGGGCTTTTGTCGAAATTCATGAATCCCAACCGGCCCACCTTTGGACTCTAGTGTATTCATATAACTCTCATTTAATTTAGATGTACAAGACTTGTTGCCAGATTAGGCTATTGGCATTGTTCTAGTTGAGATATAGTTGGAATTTCAACACATATACTTTTATTTATTGAACATGTTAGACCAATTTTCCACATGTAATACTGAAGCATCATCTAAACAGTTGTTTTATTCTCAGGTCCATTTCAAGTATGTTTCTGTCTAGTTGGCTGAACAGACCATAGGCTGTGTGGGTAGATATACTAGAAACCAGGTGGAAGGAAACCAGTTCTTACATTTCATGATTGTAAAAGTGGGAATCGCCATTTGTTTTGGGATTGGTACGCCCTTATAGACCTCGGACATGAGGCGGGTGTGTTGGTGTCCGCAGCATTCGACTTGAGGTATAAAGCAGAGGTAATGCTAACGTTGCCTATTTCTTTTCTCTGAAGTTGCTAAATCCTCAGAAGCCAAAATGGCGACTTCAGTGGCCATCTTATAGAAAACGTATTGAACTCATGTAGCCGGCATGCATCAAGATGGCTCATTAAGACGACCTTAGTACAACATCAACTGCGTGAGACACTGGATGAATATTGAAGTTGCACGCCTCTGCTGTTTGCATGCACTAAAAAGACAGCTCTGTGGGTCATCAGAGAAATAATTAGTGCAATGCCAAGTAGCGGAACACTAGTAACCAAACCCTTTTCATTTACAAAATCTGTTCCTCAGCAGTTTTCTTTTTCCTTTCTGTGCTGGCTTTAATATAATAATATGCAGTAACTCAGGGTTCAATTAATGGCCATCAAGATCTTGGCATTTTTTGTGTCATAGCCACTTAATGATTTGATGTATCCAAGTCATTAAGTCTAGGTTGGAACAGAAATGTGCAGTCGTTCTGCAGACTAAGACATATTTTAGTGCCATACTTTCTGAAACAGCTCTCTCCTTAAAGACATAAAGGGTCAAGTGGAAAGCCCAGCAGTGAGAGCACTGCCTTATCTTTGTTCTGGCTTTCTCCCTCTCTCTCCCTCATGCTTTCTCTTACTCTTGCTCTCTTCACTCTGTTTTTTAAGCTCTCTTTTCCTTCCTCTAGCTCTGTCTCTCTTTTGCTCCCTTTAACCCTTTAGGGCCCTGTAGCTGTGGGAGGTCAGTCTGGGGGCTCAACTATTAAACTACCCAACTTGCAATTTTGAATTTGTCTTTCATTGACAGTCACTCAGTAACACTCAAGACATGAGTTGATTTTATACTCATGTGTTTGTACCGTCATAGTAAGTAATAATATGTGGAATGTTATGTATATATTCTGTGTTTTTATGCAATTTTCCGATTTCTGTGGAAATTGAATTAAGGACTGTCTCTAACAATCTTTAGGTTTGTGATTAAGACATGTAGGAGATGTGACTTTCATTCATGTTATGGTCATCGAACCTATTCCGTCTCTTTTCTTTGCCCTAGAATTCTCCCCAAATAAAACTTCTGGTTAAACGGCAGTATATTTGTGGCGTGGGTTACATTATGTAAACAGGCGTTTCGCATTGAATGCATTATTTTCTAATGCAGAAAAATGTCTTCCAATTCAATTTAATTATTCAGCTCTGTCTCTTCTCTTGTCCTCTGTTTAGCTATGGGAGCTGTCCTCAGGTGAGATGCTACTGTCTGTTCTCTTTGACGTGGGCATCATGTCAGTGACCCTTGACCCCTGTGAGTACTACCTCTTCTGTGGCGGCAGCGATGGTGGTATATTCCAGGTGTCCCTCTGCAGCCAGGTAAGCTGTTTTTTCCTTCTCTCTTATCCACCTTCACCTTTAGCCATTCACCCCTGAGCTTTCATTGATTAACGTCACAACGGCATTGATTCCCGAACTGTTGTTCTCCCAAAGGGAGCGTCTGTCAAGTGCAACCTTGTCCATGCAGATGCAGGGTTTTTGTTCCATAACATCAGGGGGTCATCGGTGGCCCTCCTGTACATTATAAACCGGTTGTTCTACCATAAATAACCAATTATCTTCGGTAAATACCCACAAAGGAGTGTCTGATCTGAGTGAACTCAGGCGGTTGGCGGAAAATTGGAACGTGGATATACGACGGGTACAATTGGCCATAGTCTGGGGAAGCACCAAGGTCAGGTGATGTAACCAAGAGACTTCCCACTGACACATCCATCTGTTAAACCATAGCTGGTTCATAGAACTTTATCTGCTGGTTTATTTTTAGTTCAGTCTGGCATACGTAACAGCTGCTGTCTTCAACAGCCAATGAATGGCCTGAGACAAAATTAGCGCAATTATTTTGACCGGTCAAAATGTTATCACCAAACCTGATTCCTGATCATTCCTTAGACTAAAGTCTGTAATCTTACCTTTTATTACTATCACCAAACCTGATTCCTGATCATTCCTTAGACTACAGTCGGTAATCTTACCTTTTATTACTATCACCAAACCTGATTCCTGATCATTCCTTAGACTACAGTCGGTAATCTTACCTTTTATTACTATCACCAAACCTGATTCCTGATCATTCCTTAGACTACAGTCGGTAATCTTACCTTTTATTATTATCAGCAAACCTGATTCCTGATCATTCCTTATACTACAGTCGGTAATCTTACCTTTTATTACTATCACCAAACCTGATTCCCGATTATACATTAGTCAGATTATAAATCATGGCACACGTTAGGAGGTTTATACACCAGCAAATCTGGTGTGTCTGGGTTGTCCCCCAGCATAATGTGTAGTGATTATTGTCCTATCATGTGTCTTACGATGTACCTCTTTGCTCCCAGCACTGCTCCTCATTTAATATTATAAAGTTCCCCATCCCATTTAGGTGCAGACATTTATTTTTTGTCATGTTATGCCAAATTATTCCACATTTGCTATGTAACCGACACAACCAGCTGTTTTGGAGAAAACAAGTGCAGATTTGAGCTCTGTCTTCTCGTTTTTTCTCCTCACGACATTCACATCAGGTATCACAAAGGAAGGTTTATATGAAACACTCAATTAAGCATTACATCAGTGACTACATGTATTAGTACAAGATAGGATCCCCATCGAGGGTGAAAAAACCCATTTAAAAGCAAATGTTCTTGCAGTCATATATAACAAGTTATGAGACATTGGTTTTATTCAGATTTCTTACAGGCATTGCAGCAAGTTCAGGTTTTTACAGTTGAATATTTTCTTAACCAAAACAACTTGTGTTGAGTGGGTCCATCTTGAAGTGGGACAACCCACTAGTGGTATATACACCTTATTGAATGGGTGGGCTTTTGGTTTCAGGCTTCTTCGGTCAATGGGCCGGGAGTCTGCCGTCTGGGATTCAATTGGAGTGGTTTCCCCACTTGGGTGCCAGGGAAGACTTTTGACTGGATTCTGCCATCTAGTAGGGGTGGATGGCATTTAATTTTTTACAAGGAGCACGTATGCTGATAAGCTGAGAAATCTATAAGCACGGAAAATACTGGAATTGTTGAAAGTTGAGGGGAAGGTGGTGATATTCATTTGTTGAGGGGACATCCTTGAAAAGTATTTGAAAGTCCTTCTTTGGATTTTGTTTTGTCAGGTCCGTATGAACTCTTTGCTTAGTACTAACATGATTTTAGGGCTTTATAATGCAATAACAAATATCTTCTTTGAACATATTGTGTTGGTTAATGATGACGATTTTGTTTCAGCAGAAAATATTATTCATACTCCCCCAAGCCGAGCAAAAATAATTACTGATTCAAATAGTTACTTGAGAGAGAAGCAGATAGCATATCCAAGAATGTGTTTTATGTAACAAGCATTCACCAGTTTGTATAAAAGCGCACACCCACACACACACACACACACACACACACACACACACACACACACCACACACACACACACACAAAACAGCCAAGGTTAGTGTCAGAAATTAATATATTGTATATAATAGTGACATACCTGCCAGCGGTTGGATTGGGGCTGAAAGAAGGATGTGTATGCAGAGAAGATCCTCATAGCCACTGTAAAATAACGTGGTAGATTTGTCATTATGCATCTATTTTGTTTCCACTAGTCTTGAGGCATTGATAGAGTTGATAACATCATAAGCTGTAGGACATTCTAGCCCAAAGATCTGGAGGCTGAAAGTTGGGTGTCTTGCAGCATGGCGGAGATCCTAATCACACCGAGAATACACACACGAGAAAATGTTAAGTAACCACAAAATCACCAATTCAGAACGGAAGTTGTTCTGTATGCGCTGTGTGCTATCGCCCGGGGACCAGGTTATTTAAGGGCAGCCCACAGGATCTCAAGGCTCTGGAAACATCCTGTATACAGGAATGAGGGGAAACATCCGGAACGTTTCTCTCACGGCTAGGCACTTGAGAGTGTCGCCACTCCCCAGGAAGGGAACTGCTCTACTTTGGGGTGCCGGTTTGGACAGGCTATTCATTTCCCGACCCCTTCCGACGCCCTAACTTATTCATCGTCATGAACACCACTCGCTCTGCCTCGGGACCAATTAGCTAAGACAAGGGCCTAAATGGAGAATGACTGTGGTGATTACCGTTGACACGAGAAAAAGTCAAACAAATGCAGCCCAACACCCAAGGCCTGGCATCCATGACAGACTCATTGAGTGCTCTGCATAGCAACGAGTGAGACAGTGGCTCATTATAACAAGAACTATGTTGCTGTACTGAGGCGATCAGAGGAACTGTATGTTATTTGTTCTTTGTTTTGTAGCTACTGTGCAGTCCATAAGTATTTGGACAGTGACACAAGTTTAGTTGTTTTTACCCTTTGTTTCGGCATGACTGAGTGGTTGGTGTGGAGACTGTCAGCTCTAATTTCAAGGTTTATTCATCCATAAATCAGAATTACAGCCTTTTTATACATAATCCCTCCATTTTTGGAGACCGAAAGTAATCGGACATCTTAAATAGTCCGCATGTTTAGGCAGTTGCGACCCTGTAGATGTCACCAGACATTGGGGAGGTTCTGCCGTATCGCCTTTGGGGAGGTTCTGCCGTATCGCCGTTGGGGAGGTTCTGCCGTATCGCCGTTGGGGAGGTTCTGCCGTATCGCCGTTGGGGAGGTTCTCACCATCTCATCAACAATTTTTTAAGTGTGTTTATTAAAACTGTAATCTTGGCCGTTCTGTTCTTTGACGCGTACCAGTGTCCTGGGTCCTGTGATGATCCCTCTGAGGTAATTATTCTGTGCTCTTTATCATCCTCTACGTTTATCTTTTGTCAATAGTGTTCCTCCCCTGAAGGGTGACTGGCATTGAGAGTTTATTGATCCTCATGATGTGAGACAACAGGAACCGACTCTAAATGCCACATCCCAAGTAAAATCTAGACCTTCTGCGCTACTCCTATGCATGAACTGACTATGCAGAAACTGCTGAGCCGCCAATTGTCCAATTCCTTTTGGTCCCCTGAAATGATGAGACCATTAAACCGACCTTAATTCCTCCACGGTTTATGGATATAAATACCCTCAAATGAAAGCTGAATGCCTGCATTTCACCTCTTCATCAAAATATTTTTGTTCTACTATTGGTTTGAGCTGTCTCTTAAGTTAGCTTTACGCCATGTGAGTATCATACGTGTTTTGAGTGCTAAAGTGGAATAACTCAAGAAGAATGGCTTAATGTCATCAAATAGTCATTGATATAAAAAATTAATTATAGGATTTCAAAAATGCAGCCTATCATTCCGTTAATTCATATTGAAGTGTTTCATGTACTAGTTCTTAAAACCTGTTGCAGTGTGCAATCATTAAGAACATTCTCCAGTTCCAGACCTGGTTTGGACAAGTTGTTGAGCGTCTCCCGTTAATGTCTATCAATCACTGTAATTCACTGTAATCCTATATCTGAAATCATAGCTTATTACTGTGCAAATTTCATTAGATTTCATGCGTTTAGCTCGCCTATCTTTGACTTTGAAGATTTTCAAAGCCAAACCGGTACCACGTTTACTTGTGCATATTGGACTTCAAGACGTCTTTAGACACCTTATTATTAATATATAGCATTTTAAAGGTCAATTAGTAATATAAGAGCCGAAATATTTTATAGCCACTGGTTTACGAAGATAACTGCAATTGATTGTGTTTAAAGCCAGGAACAAGTCATATAAACATGTATTTGATAAAACCAAGTTTTAATGCAAAGCTCTGCGTTGTTGTTGGAACTTGGTGGTGAGTTAAATTACATATTTTCAAGACACTGTCCTTTCTTCTTCCCTCTGGCTTTTCCCTTAGCTCTCCCATTATAATGATCTACCTTAGTATGCTGAATTCCCTGTTATTTAATCTAAAGGGGATTGCTCGTCATTCTTTCCTTGTTTTAATTGAAAAGGGATATTGTGTTGTCTGGAAAATTAGCATTTGTATAGGTAGTTTCAAAGCTCCCTTTCCTTTTGCTGTTTAATCTTGTAAGCTCATCAGTTTATAAAGATGTCGCTGGTCCCTACCGGTTGACCTTCCCTGACAGTCTTTATAAATGCTTAATGAAATTTAAACAGGTTTGATTTGAGCCAACTTTCTTAAATCACTGATTGTTTTTTTGTATGATTTGTATGGAAGTGATAATCTGCTTTCTTTCCATCCCTGTTTTATTCCATGTTCATGATAATACCATTGATGTCGTCACACCAGTTTATTAGCTACCAAACCATTCTGTCTAATTCAATGATTATTATGTTTTACATTTCCCAAGCAGCTCCAATTGTACATTTCATAGGCCTTTTTCCATGTGACTGTGGTGCTTTTCTGTGCATTACAGGGATAGGTGATCTGTCTTGTGTATAACTGTCCCGAACATTCACAACTGGTTTACCTCTTTCCCTGCATATATAGGCATGTCACACGATCTCAGAAACCACTGGCCTGATTTAAAAACAAACCCTGAGTGAATCATGCATCTTACCATATCCAGTGCCTTTAGAAAGTATTCAGACCCCTACACGTTATCGTCTAAAATTATGTTAGCAATCAATCAATGGGCAATCCCTCTTAACAATAACAATCGTTGCCAATTGATTGCGAATGGCATATTTGGTGTTGGGGCGATATTCTCTGATGGAGGTTGGGATAACATTTGGCCTACTTTATTTTGACCCTGCATCGACCCCATAAGTTACCCGTATTTTAATTAAAGCCACAACCATGTTTCTGTTTCCACGTCATTATTCAGATTAAATATTTTCGGAATGTATCGAAACTTCCGCCTTTGTCAGCATCCCGAGGGCATTGATGCTCTATGAGAATGCCCCTTCCTCCACTAATTTAGCCGTTTACCTGATTTGAAGAGGGTTATTCATTTCCTAGGCAGCTCATCTGTGATGGTGCCTAAATGGTTGTTTAATAAAAGGGATTTTGTACTGATCTTCCTATGTGTCAAATACATCAATGCATATCCACTCAGTGGGGATACCAGTATTGCATTCTGAAAGAGAACTGCACTTGTTTTGCTGTTCCCCCCCCCCCCACCGTTGCTAAAATAGTTCCACAGGAGAGGCGACAGTGAGCCCAGGGTTGTCATATGTGGATAAATAGGCCTGGTGGACAGAGAAGCAGTGGCTTCCCCTCCCCACTGTGAACCAGCAGCAGCCAGCCGTTTCCTTTTCCAGCAGTGTGACGGTCTGGAAATGTAATCCTGGCAAGACTGTTTTGACAGAGAAAATACATCATTTTCTTTCTAAATGGTTTCGGACATCCCTCAAGGCTTTAAGCTGTTGATTTTAACAGTTTTTAAAATGTTTTTACAAAAAAAGTCAGCCGGTTAGTAGATTTGGATGAATTTGCTTAAAAAACATTGCCACATTCCGTTCTGGCGTTTAACTTAGTATAGTGATGTGAAAGAAGACATGATACTTCCCTCTCCATCAAGCCTTCTCTTCATTATTTGCATTTCCGTCTGGCCGGAGTCCACAGTCCCACCCGGGCCCTGTTTGCTACAGGAAAACGTTGTAACTATGCCTCCAACCGAGTCCCTTTCATGTCCACTTGTCATGTTTAATCGAGTACTCTGAAGACCGGACGCATAAATGGGATGTAGTTATTAAGAGACGGTCGTAGTGAAACCTGTCCAGTCCTCCCGCCCTGGCTGCACGTCTGACGCAAACCCATCCTTAATTAATGCAATTAAGCCAATCGATCAGACCATTTAGGGGCTGGACTGGGCCCAACATCCCCTGCCAACTTAGCTTAGCTGGGGGAACATGTTAGTGGGTGTACCTGAAACGCAAGCTAATTAAGTCTTGGTATTTAGGGGGAAAAAGAAGCCTTTAAGGATTGCCTGTTATGATGAACTTCTGTTTACTTTCCCCCCTTTTTCTTCTGATCTACAGAGCCTAAGTCGAGATAAGACTTTCCAGTCGGACAACGAGGGCAACCAGGTTTTCAAAGGACACAGGTGGGCTCCCTTCAAGCTCTGCTCTCTGCCTGTCAGCTGCGGGTCCCCTAGAATGCAGACCTTTCAAGATGTGGGGGGAGGAAGGGTTCAGGATGAATGGGGCCTGATGCTCTAACAGCTGTTTGGCGACTGGCAGGGGCTGTTTTATGTGACTGTGAAACCCTTGTGGTGTCTTTGCAGAAGCTCTTTGTGCAGAACCAGGTTCTGGTAGGCAGAGAAGTCAGGCAACCTAATCTCTCGTAACCATATGGTATCCCGGACTGCCAAGTTGCACGTTACCACCATACTTATGAAGAGGCAGCATGTTTGTAAAGCCAGGCTTGGAGGCCCGAGTGGCTTTTTGTAGCTGCACAGCAGGTGGGCGGACGTGGCGCTTTGTGTTTGAACTTTGCTTCTTGGCTCGTTTGTTGCTTAAAATGGCACTGTTTGTTACCTTACCTGGAGGGCACATGCATTTTAATTAGGGAGCCTGTGATGTGTGAACAGACACAAGCACCATGACAATGTTGACATGGTAACAAGGTTGACATCCTGCTTAAGAATGGCCTTATCTTTTCCCAGCCAATGGCGGGTGACAGGACTAGAGTAAAGCATTAAAGGAAGCAATGTCCAGGTCACAATGTTTAACATTCTAGTGCCAAATATAATAGCCTAGTAAAACAAATGTAAGGCAACACCACAGCATTCCCACACCCGTGTCTAAAATCCAACTGCCACGTGGCGCTCGCAGGCACAGTGCATCGCTAGACTATGCTAGTTTAACACCATGTGATCTAAAATGGTTCACTGTAGTGAAGTTGCAGTGTGCAGTGATACCATTAATCTTTAAACAATGCATTGGTTCACAACCAGCTCACTGCCATTCAGGAAAACATGTTTTCTCCTTTGTACTCCTTTATTTCCATGTGTCGTTTGGCAGACATGCTAATCCAGAAGGACTTGCAGTGGCGAGTGTTAGCTTTTCACCCACAAGGCTGATGTTGCAAGCTAATCTAAGGTCCATGCTAATGCCAAGTGCGCTGCACAGGACTTCCTTTCCCCACTCGCTCAGTCCAATAAAGAAAACATCATGAACATTTGGATTGCTTTAAATGCAAACCTATGCAACAAAAGGCTGACCTTTCCATTGCCAATTTTGAGAATGTGGTTTAATTTGCCTTACAAATGCAATGTGCTGCACATATAAAATACCAGGGCCTGTTTCTCTGTAGCCACACTCCATGGCCTTGTAGCAGATAAGCGCTGGATGCCGGTGGAGTGAGCGAAGTAGCAGGGTGACATGGGAAAACTTGTGAAGGTTGAAGACGAAGTGGACCGTGGTATTCTGGTTCTGTAGTGGCGCACACAGAGGGAGCCTTACTGACCGTGATTTGCAATAGGCCATATTTGACATGGCAACTTCAGGCATTCCTACCTTCACCCATGTGAGGGGCAGTCCCATTCTGTGATTGTTGAGCATGAACCTGCAGGAGCAACTCACTGCCTTGATGTTTGTGGAGATCCACAAGGTGTAGTCTAGGGGACCCCTGAGTTGTCGACCTTGATGGTCATGTATTGAAGGTGTTGGCAGTTACTGATTGATGATTATCATAACTTCAAACATCTTTCGTAGCGCTTTTCTTCCCTGTCAGACTTCGGTAAGCTGTTTTACATAACAAATAGCTGTTTGAGAGCTGCTCACTCTGTCTATCCATTCCTCATGTTACACAAGTCTAGTATCTGCTAAATATAGATATCAGAAACAACTATTGATTTTTATTTGTGAATATTCTCTCATCTGCCCTGCAACTATTCCCAAGGTCAATAGTGTAGAAAATACTGCACTATTTTGAATATACTTGGTAAAATGAGGCTTAATAAACAACTCAAAGGGCTGGTTTTGCAGCCACTGATTTAGCCTAGTCTTTTCTTGTCCTGGACTTTGTCTGTATCTGTGAAACCTGCCCTATGGGTGCCATATAAAATATAAATATATTTTACATTTTGTTAGGAGTTGTATTTTCCCCAGTTGTAGATTTCTTTTCTTGAATACCTTAGATTGCACTAATTCCATGTATACAACCTGAGTCACTGACTGATTGACAGGCCCAGTGTGCTTCCAAATCCTCCATGGGCCAGCAGGCGCCGCTGAATGTGGACCAAAGACACACAGAAAAATTTAATCAGCAAACATTGCTATTTAACTGGTGATCTTCATGTCTCCACAGGAACCTAGTAACCTGCCTGTCTGTTTCTATGGATGGTACTCTCCTCCTCTCAGGCTCCCACGACGAAACTCTACGACTGTGGGACATCCAAAGCAAGCAGAGCATCCGAAGTATCAACCAAAAAGGTAAGCCTGAACTACCACTGGCTGGTCTCTTCAGACTGCCTTTGGGTTATTCTGGAAGGAATCTTCTACCTTCTCCGTTACCACGAGAAGTGGCAGAGATGTCCGTTTGTTAATAGACGAACAGGTTCACTGAGTTGATAGAATACCGTCTACAGCCGCCTTTTATCGGGCATCATAGCGTGGATCCAATTGCCAAATTGGTCAGTCGGCAGATGGAGTCGGGAAAAAAAATCATTGTGATGGACAACTCCTTTTAAAGTATAATTGCAGCCATAGATAGAGATTCGTTCTCCAAATGTTCTCGACCGATATCTCGAAAGGCATATTTTTTCCAATAGTATTTTCCATTCGTGCTGTGGTTGGCCTCAGTGCGACGGCAGACTCCCTTTCATTAAGTGCCTTTAGAGAACTGGGATTTGATTGCATCACTGGACAAGGTTGCGAACTCATTTTGTTTTAATAGGATGTTTCTGTTCATTCGGCCACTGAGACTGGTTGGCTGTCTATTGGTTTTGGCTGGATGGAGGGAGTAATGGTGTTCAACAAAACTTGTATCGAAACATTTCTCCTGGCTGTGGGAGAAGTCAACATTGCACTGTGGCCTCGTCAGACCTTTTTGGGGCAGTACAATCTCAAAGCTTTTTAGGCTTGGAGTGTGGTGTTACTTAACCCCTTTGAGTTTGGCAGTTGGGTTTGTAATAGGGCCTCTGCAGCCATCTGACTTTCTAAAGAGAAGGATGATGGGGTCATGCTGTGTTTTGTCCAGGGTTTTTACGTTACAGGGTTTATTTATTACAGACACAAAAACGCACATTCAACTTACACAGCTGGAAAGGCACAATTCCCACTGGTGGCCAATATCTGGAAGCCCTAGAGCTCTGTCACAGAAATTGGGCTGTCAGGGAACAACTCCTAGCCCTGCGGCCTGTTATCTGGTAATAAATAATTCCTTGAAAATAATCTATCACTAAACTTCTCTCAGCATTACATCAAATCAAGATCAGCAGGTAACTGTGGGAATGTAACATTTCTGTTTATAAACAAGGTTTTATCCTTTTAGCAATGTATTTATTAAGTGATTGTGCATTGCTTCTGTGCTTCATACTGCCCTCCCTGTTGAATTAATAAAACAGTATGCTAAACTGATTTATAACGTAGCCATAATTAGATGACAAAGTTCAACAACCTTGTGCTTGTATGCAGTTCTACAGTCACAGACTATTACTCCAAACAGTACAGTGTAAACTTCAGTGAAAATAATTACGTTGCTTACAAAAATGCCACAATTCAACATGCTAGCGAAAACAGAAAGAAAACCGCAGACTGGCGTTTAAATGTATTTACATCTTGCAAATAAACAGCATGTAATATGCACTTGCAACAGTCAGTTATTATTAACTGTGAACATAACCTCCAGGCCTACATTTCTAGATAGATTTAAACTGTCTCTCTCCCCTGAGTGTGTCTGTACACCATGACCTGAATTATAACTGGGAGTCTCTCAGGCGGTCTCCAGCCGTTGTCCCGGCCCCTGTCCACCCCCTGTCTTCCACAAGGAGCTTGCGAAGAGGCTGAGTTCATCCTGTAATTGAGTTGTCAGAATATCCTTGCCAGGTTCTGTGTAAATCTCCTGAGCTCTAGTCGTGTTTCCCGAGCTCGGTTCTGGGAGGGCAAAGGCGATTATTGTCCCTCTAAAGGCCTGCTTGATCATGGAGTCAATGAAAAGATGCATGTTTTTATTTTTGTCCCTAATCACTGAGAGTGTTTTTCAACTTAGTTTTATTTAGATGATGGAGACTTAAGAAAATACCTGACGATTTCTGCTGCCACTCTGCTGACCCACCCCCGTCCTTGTCCATCTGGTTACGCCTCCGATCTGGACTAGGTTTAAATAGACTCTGGACTTAGCCCACATGCATTGAACTATTAAAATTTGGACTCTTAATATGTTCTCCCGGCACAGCCAGAAGAGGACTGGTCACCCCTCAGAGCCTGGTTCCTCTCTAGGTTTCTTCCAAGACAAAATTCTCTCTTAGGGAGTTTTTCTAGCCACTGCAGTTCATCACTATTGTTGTTTGCTCCCTGGGGTTTAAGACCGGGTGTTTTGTGAAAACACTTTGTGACAACTGCTGATGTAAATGTCTTTATAAAATACATTTTATTTGATTTTGATTTTAGCCAGTTTTTGGTCTGAGATCATGTATTTTTTTATAAAGTTGCAAATGTGTTAAAATGTCAGTGAGTGTCACACCTCACTTTCATTGGTAATGTGGGCCATTTTCCAACGGATACTTCTGGTGGTTACTGAGGTCTAAAGACCGTGTCTTGCTCAGTTAGTACTGAATTGGGATGAGCGGTGACGTAGAAACTCGTTCTGTAATCGTTCTGGCTCCATGGGGAAAAAGAAAAAATTACTTTGTCGCGACGAAGTAGAACTTCTCACCCGGGCACTGAAACACTTCCACGATCACCGGTAACTGCATTTGTTTGACAGAGAGGTCCATGTTATTTACCAGCTAAACAACATTGTCATTTATTTAAATGCCTTCTGGGTCAGACCCCAAAACGCTGCCCCTAGGACCTCTAGTTCAGCGCTAGTTTCTTTTTGCTAATGTGAATAAAAATGTTTATGTACAGTAGAGCACAGTACATTAAGGCTTAAATGCTGGGTTTGCTTTTTCAACCATTCGCTTGTCTGCATCATGCAGATTTGTCATAGACGCTTTTACACTGATATTTGATTCACCTGGGTGTTTGGCTTTTGCTGTCCCCAACGGTCTCCGTTTGTACAATTTCTCTTACCAGCAGAGGTATAAGATGCTGTTTTTCATTTGGGACTTACAGGGCTTTAAAAGGTTTATTCATGTCAACAAGTTCGGGACTCCTATTTCACGGCGGTAGTCTTCATATCTGTATTCCTTCCCTCCCGACTCACTCGAACCATATGAGACGAATGTCTGGTCTTTGCAGAATTAGGCCAGCAGGTGTCAACGCACATCTTTCCTCCCATCTCATGTTCATATTCTGGGGTTTATTGTGAACTTGGAGAAGAGCTGTCTGACTCAAGAATTGGCTCTTGAGTGAGCTCCAAACATAACTCGGTGTCCTAATGCAAAGAAGACAATAAACCTGAACAGTTTTTGAGAGCTTTGGGAACTGATGTTAAGTTTGAAATCACTCAGTGTGGCAGTATTTGTGGTGGGGAAAGATTAAAAAACAAAAATGACTTGCTTTGCGCACAAATAAGTCATTATATTTGTGTGTATATTCATTAGCGTAGGGTATTGTGATTAAAAAAAAAATTGCGTTTTACTTTTTGGTAACTGAGGTAATGTTAGCCTTCTGTCTAGCTAGCCTTTACATAACTTAACTGTCAACAGATGTAATTTCAAGGATTTAAACCTGATCATTTAACTTTTTGTGTGGAAAAACCATATCAGTTATAGTGTGTCATTATTGCAAGTGTGATATTAAAAAAGTAATTACTGTATATTTTTATGTAGTGTGTTTTTTTTCTTAACAGCACTTTGAGTTGTTTATTTAGCTGCAAATCCTCTTATTTAATTCAGTGGCTTTGGTGCCCTAGCATGTGGCCTTTGTGCCCTTAACATTTTGTAACACTGAAGGCCAAATGACCATGCCCCTAAAATGATGAAATTCCAAGCCATAATTTCCTTAGGGCTAGTGCAGTTGAGAACAGTCCAGTGTTGGCTGGAGTAGATCTACGTGGGGGGGGGGGGGGGGGGGGGGGGGGGGGGGGGGGGTGGAGGGGAGGGTACATGGCCTGTAATGCGCGAGTGCAACTTAATGAAGCATGCTGATCATCTAGAGAAAGGTACTGCAGACAATGCATACCAATCTTCTTGCAGGATTTGCATGTTTGTCAAAATCTTTCAGAAATATTATGACTTTCCCTTCGGAAGGAACAGTAAGGCAGATCAAAGCCTTTTTTTCTTTCTCCTCAGCATTCATAATTCAAGCGACGTTGACAAAATCCACCATACCTTCGTCTGAAATGCACAGCCAGACCCATAACCGAGCTGCCACGGGCTTCATAGAAGGCAGTAGACAGGCATCAATGAACTTCGGTTGCCAGCATCTTTGTTAACCAAAAATGTCAAAATTCTGCCAATATTTGTAGCTGCATGCTTTATTCTCTGTCATGTACTTAAATTACTGCTGTGTTTTTTAAGAATTGTCTCTTAGCTGTAACATGCCTTTAAAGGCCATTTCGTGAAAGACTTCTAAGGTCAAAGTGCATATTTTGTTGATTGATTACTTTGCCAGATGCTGAGGGAGCATTCGGTGAAGTTACAAGCTAGCATTTGCGGTTTTGCCCGATGGGAGCATCTAGCTAGTTAGCATTGGCCTGTAAGCCTACCTGTAACTACCTCCATACTGGACACAAATATTTTAAAATGATATCCACAAATTAATCAGAATCTGGAGAAGTTTGAGTTATTGCCAAAATCACCAACTGACACCTTTATGATATGCGTCAACATTGGCTCTTGGTTAGAAAACTCCAGTGACCGCTAGTTTATGTTAACACTCAACTACCAGTGGACACATCAGTACTGTACTCCTCTCACACAGACAGCCTTGGCATAATCTGCTGCATTTATTCCTCAGCCTTTGTTACATGTCACTTGACTAGTGAGCGAGGCTGGCACACTGTGTTGGTCTAAAGGGGAACATCTCGCATAGAAGAGGACGAAAGAGCCTTTTGTCAAAGTCATCGTCTGGCATTAGCCTGCCCTATGGCAGTAACTCAGCCACCACACCATATTGGCCTGACGTTACAATGAGGACTCATCCAAAACTTGTCATGATGTAAAATGCTTATGAAGGGCGGGGTTGTACTAATGCACGGTTGAAACCCAAACGCTGAGGGATTGGCCTGACAGCTACGAATGTGGGGACCGACAAGTGATTGTCGTTAAAGGTGGCAATTACTTTTAAACAGATGGCTGCACCACCGTAAGCCACAGATGTATGTAGCCATTACCGTGAGCCCAATGTTGTGTTTTCAGATCTGCTTGATAAACATACCTTTGGACGCAGTCGTTCAGGTAAATGTGCTCATGTTGGTCCCGACGCCCACCAGCTCATTCCAGATGTGGTCTTATGACGCGCATTTCGTCGGCACTCCGTTTTTCAAGGGGATGAGCTGCCGTGTGGATTTCATCCTAAACCAGTTGCAACGTTCATTATTCTTCAATCAAATCATTATCGTGATCCTTGTATAGATCATCTTTAGGAGCTCTTGGACCCTAATTGTGTGGCATTCGCCGTGAGCACTGATTAAATATTTTGCACGTCACAGTATCTGCAGGGTGTTGGCACACTAATCCAGCCCCCCCGTCTCTGCACCCCTTCCTTCCTTCCTGACCCTGCCCGGCAGCAGGCACAATTTATGAGTATGTATTGGAGGGGCGCAGACCATTAGTGTAATTCTAAGAGTGGGAGCCAAGTCCCTGCGATCGATATCTGTAATTGAGTGCGAGATAATTAGCCAGCCCTTATTACCGCAACAGCAAATAAATACACTCTCCTCAGTTACGGTGTACACAAACTACATTTTAAAAGGGTCACCGCGCTGTGATGTTGTGCAACACAGGTGTGGCTCCTGCAGCTCACGCTCTTCCTCTCTTTTTGTAAATGTTTTCCCCCCCATCACGCATGAATGGCGGACAGCTCAATCTTCCTATAACCACAGTGAGAAGCGGTTGACTGGGATTCCACTGATGGTTTGCTAGTTATCGCCGTTGCCGCGGCGTCTGCGTAACACCACCGGCCACCTGGGTGTTTGTTGATAGAGAACCAATGGACAGGGACCATGGCAGGAGGAGACCAGAATTCCTTGCTATTTACCCGGGTTTATCTGTGCCCTTATTAGGAGCAGCGTCGCCCCCTCCTGCTGCTCTCTTGCATTATTCATGATCTACTTTGTTACGGTTTGCGGATTTATATTTATACACTGATAAATGAACAGCAACTTGTTGTTTTTATTGGCCCGTTCCCATATTCATTTGCGGGGGGAGGATTGTTCTCTTTGGCTCGTCCGTTCACTCACTTGATCAGTTGCATGATTTCTGTCTTTTTCTGTTTTTCTTTATTGACATTCGCCCCTTTTCCATTTCCCGTCTCGTTCCTTTCTAAGGATTTCGCTCTGTTTTGTGCAGCTGCCTCACCTGAGGTTTCTCATCATGGAAATGCGTTATTCAATTAAATTCCCTTGTTGGCTGAAATACAAACAACAGTTGGGCCATAAAGTTGTGATCCTATCAAACAAAAGATGTACTGCAGTTTAAAAATGTCTTGAGTTGGATCCGGGCTTTCATACTGGATAAGCATGTCAATTTAGCACACCACATCAAATGTTAAAGCTTGTACTGCAGAAGGCTGAGCCTGCCCAGTGACTTCTGGTAATACAATATTCATTTTCTCATAGCTCATGGATTAATCTTCTTTTCTGCAGAACATGATGACAAAGTAAATAATGATCCAGTGAAAATCTTGCCTGCTGAATGTCATAAGACCGAAGCAGAAGATTCTGCATTTCCACTGACAATTTGGTTGAGAAAGCAGTTTTGTTCCCTGTGTCATTGTTTTATGCAAGTGTTGTTGAACAAATAGTGTCAAGGAATCTTAGACAACCTGGTCACGATTTGTTATGATGGATATAGACTCTGGCCCCTTTACCTGTACCACCTTTCCCTCAGTTATATGTTAAATCAGGCATAAATTATTCAACAAATGGCACTGTCTACCAAGATCGGATTTGCCGGGGACATTTCAATACAGTTCCATTTCGGATATTCTTTTTTAGCAATTTTGCGATATTACGGATAGTATATTTTCCTTATTTTAATAGTGAGCCAGTGTCTTTTCTGCACTTCTATTTCCATGACTGATCAAAACTTGTTTTCCCCGTTGCTCTGCTGCAGGCATATGGTTGTAAGAATTAGGAAAATGAATTCTCAGTAGATTCTTAAAATCGAAAATGCCGACAGAATCACAGCATCTGTCGGCTCTTAAGTATCGCATGTACATTCTGTTGTGATCCCCGGCTTTAAATTCATCTGTCCAAGCTTTGTATAGTCCTTGTCATGACTGATAAACAATAGATGTTCTGTTCCATACCCTTGACGTTACCGTTCACTCCCTGTAACTAATTAATTCTGCTTAGTAATGTTTGTTTTTGCTACACGATGTAAATAAGGACAGTACTTTTAATTAAATTGAAGGTTTGTCAATACCGCTGTCAATATCAGTGAAGCGATGCCTCTTCAATCATTAATAGAAGCAAATTCTTATGTATCCCAAGTGGTTTGTCAATCAGCGAATCGGTAATGCAGCCTCTGTGATCGACCTCTGAGGTTAACCAATGGAATTTAATCTCAAGTGTCTGAATGCAACTCCTCAAAGTGACAGGTCAAAGACGAGGGGAGCAGGCTGAGTCAAACAAACGCGCTCAACTGAATAGTTTTGTGTCTCTGCTTTCAGAGTGAAATGCCATGCGGAGTTGCAGACTGCGTATGACTGTGCCTTTCCTAAGCAAAATTCTCCTTTTGAAAGGGGATTTGGTATGCCATGCGGTTTAACGGTTAGGGGTTACCCGCTATGTGTACGTCAGGGGAGCAATAAATCAACACCCGCCGTGTTCCTTTCCGTTTAAACCTCCCTCCGCTGGCTCTGGCTGCAATCTGGGTGCACTGATGAGGAATTACTGCTCCCCTCGCTCACTTTTCAATTTACCTGCTGATGTAAAGATTTTAAGTGGGTGCAACGATGAATGCTTTGACAAGCTGGTGACTCTTTTCACTTTTCGTCATCCTGTAGCCACCCTGATAAGCTGAACTGACAGAGGTTGCCAAGGCCTACTTCCACAACTGTAAGCACGTTAATAGTTTTTGGTGGAGACATTTTTGTGAAAGCTAAGCACTGCTAGGTAAGACCGCTTACACTAAGGTTTTAAGGTTATGGCGGTGTAGCATAATGCTACTTAGGACCGTCCCCAACCAAAAAATTAATAGTGGTCTTTTGACCTGTGGCTTGGCTGACATTTTAAAATGTAGCCTTCATACATTTCTGCATATTTTCCAGTCGCGTAGGCTATTAAAGTTTTAAATAGACTTTTAAATCTACAGGTGGGTGAATTGATTTCCTGCCTGTTGGGCCCTGCCTGGGACCTCCCCCGGATAGGGCCACAGTGTCACTGGACCCTCCTGTCTCAGCCCCAAGGTCTTACGCTGCTATATTATTGTGCTGGGGGAGTAGGGTCAGTTCTCCTTGTAGAAGGAATGCGTTTTCTAAATATTCACGTTTTAAATTAGTTCAAATGAGGTCTTGGCCCACACCTGCGGAGTACCAGGCTTGACTCGTTATTGTCCCTGTCCAAAGTCCTCCCGGCTGTGTCCTCCCGGTTGTTGTTCTGCTGATTCCCCCACCCGGTTGGCCCTGGACTAGGTTTAAATAGACTCTGGGCTCAGCCCATATGCATTTATTTATTCATTATTATAATTTGGATTCTTAATATGTTCACCCGGCACAGCCAGAAGAGGACTAGTAACCCCATCTGAGCCTGGTTCCTCTCTAGGTCTCTTCCTAAATTTCGGCCTTCTTAGGGTGTTTTTCCTAGCCACTAAAATTCCACGCTACTGTTGTTTCTCCTTGGGCTTTAAGGCCAGTTTCTTTGTAAAAGCACTTTTTGACAACTGCTGATATAAAAATGGCTTTATAAAATACATTTGTATTTCAGTCTTGGCTGGGGTTGCCCCTGCTGTTTAAACTTTTGTGTTGTCGGTCGTCCTTCCTGACCTTCCATGGTGTTTAGTCTTTGCCCTTAGTGCCTCGTCTGGTCTTGGATCGGTCTTCTGATGTTGGCCTGTTGTCACCACAAACCCACGTGTGGTTTAGACCAAACCGGACTGCGTTTATAATCGTTATTACCGGCTGGCCTCTCCGATTTACTCTGTGTTTTGGTGTACCTGATTTAAAATGTAGCAATTTAATGTGATTGTAAATGTTGGGGTTTACAAACTTTCTAGCCTGAGGAAATTGCATTTCGTTTGTGTTTAACTTCATATGTAAGTCTTGTATGACCACGCCACCCCAGGCTTGAACCAGTAGTACTCTGAACACAAGGACCACTGTAACCCACAAAGCATAGTTCCTGTCGCCCCCAAAGCTTAGGCTTTTGATGGGAAAAGCAAAATAGCTACTTAAACATCTCAAAGAAAGTGATGTAACTGACTGAAATTATACCATCGCTGTCAAAAGCACTGACTGACTAGTCCTTTCACACCTGTTACCTACACGTGGTTTAATGTTACTGGGTGAAATTGTTAAGCTCCGAGGGGTGACCAGGCCTCTTCTGGCTGTGCTGGGTGAACATGTTAAGAGTCCACATTGTAATAGTTAATCGATGCATGTGGGCTGAGCCCAGAGTCTGTTCAAACCTAGTCCAGATCAGAGGCATAACCAGATGGACAAGGACAGGGACAGACGGGGGGGTTCAGCAGAGTGGCAGCTGAAATCGTCAGGTATCGTCTTGATCTGGAACACAACCAAGAGGACTTTGGACAGGAACCGCAACGAGTCAAGCCTGGTACTCCGCAGGTATGGGCCAAGACCTCATGTCCTCCTAAGTTTAAAACGACAGAAGACAGGGAACATTTTGACCCTACTCCCCCAGCACAATAATATGTCAGCGTAAGACCTTGGGGCTGAGACCGGGGGGTCCAGTGTCACTGTGGCCCAATCCGGAGGAGGCCCCGGTTCCTACATTTTTCTACTCTCCTTTGTAGAGTCTTTTTTTGTTCAGATAAACTGTGGTTAGGGGATGTACCATACACAATTACCTTTATTCAAAATGGGTGCATGGTAAAGATGCAACCATATCTGTATTTATTATCTTAATCTTAAGTCTTTAATTTAAGTAAAGTAGACCTTTGCACAAAAAGTCATCATTTTTGATACAACTAGAAATTCTTATAGAAGTATCTTCCAATCTAATAGAAGTGTCTTCCAATATTTCTGTTGAACAACAATTAGATGCCATTTACCGCTATACCAACCAGCTATTTGGAGGAAAAGGTAGGTTGAGGATACATCATTTGTTGAGTCATTCAAAAGAATGTGAAGGCCACTTCAGTCTGTTCAATCTTTGGTCATGGAATATGTTTAAGAAAAATCAAGTGGGTGCTTCAAGTTTAGAAATGGGACATTGCAGAAATACAGTTGGTATGTGAGGCATCAAATTCTCAACAAAACATGAAATGCCTGAAGGTTTTGGCATATCTACAAACGGTCTGAGTCATGGCGTGTGTTTTGAAAGGGTTTAAAGAGAAGTTTGTTGAATGGAGAAGCATTGGGAATAGTAGAATATGGTTTACAACAGCCAAGCCCTATAGCGCAATATTGTTGTGCCAATATCTGCCTCGCGTGTGCGTGCATGCACTAGTCTGTGTGTGCGCTCACTTGTGTGCACAGGCTCACGTCTGTGTGTGTGTGTGTCTGTATCTCTCTGTGCGTGTGTCTGTATCTCTCTCTGTGTGTGTGTGTCTCTGTGTGTGTCTCTGTGTGTGTCTCTGTGTGTGTCTCTGTGTGTGTCTCTGTGTGTGTCTCTGTGTGTGTCTCTGTGTGTGTCTCTGTGTGTGTCTCTGTGTGTGTCTCTGTGTGTGTCTCTGTGTGTGTCTCTGTGTGTGTGTGTGTGTGTGTGTGTGTGTTCATCAGGCCTCTACTGTTCCTCGTCTTTGCCTGCAGCTAAGTGATTGTGGCTCTGACTCATTAGTAGTGCTTTTGAGGAGTGTTGGTGGCTGGCGCAAAGGAGAAAGCAGTGAAGGAAAATAAATAAATCATCTTTGCCGTGGGATCTCAGGGATCTGAATCAATGGGGGAAAATATCCGTCTGGCCCAAATCGATTGTGGCGCTGCTCTGATTTGTGGAGCACTTGGAGGTCAGTACAGGAGGACTCAGACAAGGCCAAGGCTTCGGTGAGAAGTTGGATTACTATATAAAGGTGAGGATAAGACTCTTCCCTGATCCAATACAGAGATTGTCTCCAATGCAGAGTGTTCGCCAGATACTCTACTGGTGCAAACTTTCTTATTCGCAGCCCCCTTGATGTCACTTTGATAAATGCAGGTCACAGACAGCCATCCGTCTGTTTGTCCCAGGTTCGATTTCCTCTGGAAATTGTCGTGCTCAACATTCAACACCTATTGGATTTCTCTTCACTTCATACAGATTCCATCTTGTTCTGGTGCTGAGCCAGTGTTGTACCTCACATTGGAAAAGGGATTGAGCTGAAGTTCACAGTGTTGAGAAGAAATGAAAAAAGCTTGTGGTTATGTCCATGATGATTACTGTTTTGTTACTGTTGGTGATATCGTGTGACAGCCATGGTTAGGGGGATGTGATGTGACACATTTCTACTCTTTCTCAGAATATAATCACATTTACCAAAGTGGTTGTACCCGAAAGATTTGTTTGCTCTGCCACATACACTCATAATTGCCGTTTTGACCAGGAGCAGCCGGCTGGGGTTGTAATAAATGTTGGCATTGTTTTGACAGGTATTGAGGAAGTCGATATTCAGCAACGACAGTCCTGAAAGGCTCAACATCCAGCATAAATCCTGGAGCGCTTTGCATTGTGTATTTTATCTGCCCTCCAGAGGTTTGGTACGATGTGTGTCAGCGTGTGTAACAGCACATGCTTCCTCGACAAGATCTGCCGCATCACGCGTTCCTCATGGGTGTTTGTTTTCCGGTCTAAGACACTAACCAGACGGGGCCTGTTAATGAGACCGCTTGGGCATGCCAAGGCAACCTTTGTTTTCATGGAGTTTTCATTTGATCAGGAGTGCTTTGTCTACTCGAAAGCAGCGATTCAACGACACATCCCTACATCAGCGTTACGTTTTGGGCCGGTGTTTTGGCATTTTTGATGAGGCAGGAAGTTCATTTGCATTTCCCTGTGCAGTGCCGTTTGAGGCAACAAGCTGCATTCATCCCCCTGGTTTTAGCGTTTCCTTTCTTTGCTTTATCTTTGTCTGACCACCTACGATTTCCCCTTTTTGTGCCTTTCTCAGTTTTTTTGTATTTTCTGCTTCTTCCTCTCCACCCTCTGTCTAACCTGAGGAAGTTAATGATGATTTGATATATAAAGGATGGCTGGAGACTGATTTTAATATTGCCAAAAATTGTTTCTTCAAAGTTCGAATGGCTGAAAACATTTCAAACATTTTCACTAACATATGATTACTTCTGTACTACAGCCCCAAAACACTTATACATTTTTAAGAGATCAGAATGCCAGACTTTTCATGTGGAATATTTGAACTATTGCCTAGTCTTCATCTTGACAGATCTTTTAGATTAGTCTCCTTTTGCTCTGCGCCCCAGAAGTAATGGATGTACATCCGTCATAGTGTGTTCTCCACTGAGAAACCGTGCTGATTGATGTTAACGGAATACTGGGACGAGAGATGTTCCAATTGGATGGTGATAACCTGGTGAAAATACACTTTTTCGAATGTGTTCTTGTGGTGTTACGTCATACTCGAAGCACTAATGAATAGTATATTATTTATTTTTAGGAACAACTGAGGACATTAACTTCTACAAGTCTAGTATAGCATCCATGAGAGCTATGTTCACTGTTGTCTATCAGTGGAATTAAATAGGTTTATTAAGGTAATAAAAACAATATATACCATATACTGTTTCCTACAAGAGCATACCTGAATACTGTGCGTGCACAATGCGGTGTGACTTGATTTAATTCATGCTGGTCTTTCCATAGTTGATCAACCTGGTCTATCATACTGTCTACATATGTTCCCCTATGGCTTAGCATATTGCCCCTCTGTGGGACCCCAGGCTTTTCTCATGTGAAAGATGTTACTGTATGAGCACAGTTATTTGAGATTACGGTTTACCCTGAGATAAGATGGCCGTCTCACCGTAAAATGTGTCAGTGTCAGAGCCCCGGCTGAATTATTACTCCTTCAATTTGTTTGTGAAGTAAAGCTCTGTTCGCTTGCGCACAGGACACACCTCACTGACCCCTGCTGGACACCTCATCCGGTACAGCTGCCAATGCCCTGGGAAAAACGCTTCTGTCCCACGGAACAGATGGGCAATTTAGATGATTTGATGCCTGCTTGTGGAAGACTGACAGTAATGGACAAATAAAAGATTGTCCTTTGAGTTCAAAAGTTGAACGGCACGAAAGTGCATGCGCCGGCGTCGTTAAAAACCCCTACGTATATGAATGAAGGGCAATGGATTTCGTCTGAAAGTTATTCTCATCATTTTCGAAAGCAAAGCTCAGCGTTGAATAAGTAATGAATAAGTAACTAAGGAAGGTCAGTTGGGTTTCTGGGCTGACTAGAGATTGCCAGTTGTAGTCCTTGATTCCCCTCTATACTTTCATCTTTCTCCCTTCAGGCTGTTGAGGTGTGCAGGTTAGCGGTGGTCTGCTCGTACTCCTTAGAAGCCCGTCAACTTTCACGTCAAGGTTCATCATGTAGGCGGCTTGCTGTTTGTACGATTGTCGGCGAAAACTACAAGTGGAAATGCTTTCCATCTCGTCAGCATGTCTACAGAATGTCATATCTGTTTAATCTGCATCTCTGCGAGATGTCTGTGGGCATTTTGGTCCTTGTGTTTTTTTTTCTTAATTTCAAACCTAGTCCTCGAAGCGTAGAGGGGGAGTGTGTTCTCTAAGCTTTTAATGGGAGATGAGATGTTTTCCGGCTATGTCCTCAGCATCACTGGCACTGTTCAAAGCCTCTTGTAAAACTCTGACCGTGCTTCGGTTCCGGGCGGATGTGAACAGGCTGCGGGAGAAACTGTCTTCACCAGATAACTGCACGTGGCACCCTGAGGGTGGTCTTGTTCATTGTCTCTCGTTCCCTCTCTCCCTCTCTTCGGTTCTTCCTGTAATCTTACTGTGATCTTCCACCATACCTCACTCGCTTGTCCCGGCTCGCTCCATCTTCTGCCGTTTCTTAATGCATCTCTCTCTCTCCCCCCATTCTTCCACCTCTGACGCCACAGGTCCGGTCACCAATGCCTTTATCATCCCGGCCCCGGCCAACATGTTCCTGCCTGACAGCCGCCCGAGCATCCCCCTGCCGCGCTTCAGCCGCCACCTCAACCCCTCAGATCAGGGTGAAGGTGTGGAGATGGGAGGGGTTTGTGTGCGCCTGGCCCCTCACACACAGGTGAGGCCCGTCGCTACCTTTCCGTTTGTACCCCACAAAGGGTGAGGCTTTCTTAAATAAAGACATTGAAATGGCAGCGAATGAGAAGGTGAGGAATTTATTCAAATTGTTGTCTGCGTTTGTTCTAAATAAGCAGGTGTCTCATCACTGATTTCACGGGACAATGACGAGCGCCACCTGGCCGTCGGTTCACACGCCAGGTGTCCGCGACTTTAATCGATGCCTCACGGGGGGCTTGGAATTGTAATCATATGTATATGAAGCATCTGTATTTGGTTACTGTAGGTACCATTTCTTAACCGCCGTAACCAGCCACACCGATTGAACGTGCGCAGTAAGCAGACCAGCCAGATGTTTGTGGTGCACACAATCCTGATTGTGTCAGAGTCAATTACGCTGGGCTAAATGAAATGGTAATGGAGAGGTCTTTAAATTACCTACACACCTGCTTGCTGAGGTTCTACCCTTCACGTACCACTGTGCCTGACCGCTTTTCTTTTCTCTCCTATCTTGCTCTTTCTACCTCGGCACGTTTTCCGAGGTTGCTTATTTCCGTGGTGGCTAATCTCCGAGCAGCTGGGAATATTACTGTCTGTTGACAAATTAGCTTTTACCCCCATACTCCGAAAGCCACAGAAACACTGAATGATTAGAACAAATACATTCATATTAATAGGAATTCCCCCGAAAAAAAACATTATTAGTGTTGTTCCTCAGGGGCGTCACGGCACACTTATTCTGATCATGTTCCGCGCAGATGATTCCTTGAACGACTCCGAGTGATCCATTTTTTGTTTCCCTGCGAAACAAGGACTGCTCTCTCGTGAGATTGTGCACATGGTAGTGTGTATTTCTGGGCATGTGTGTGCGAATGTATAATGGGGTCACATAAACACCCACCTACTGTGCTGCAGATTGGAGAAGTCAGTCTGCTGTCTAACACTGTGGGCCCTGGTGACTTGGCCACTGATAAACCAAGGACCAGTGTGTCCCGAGCCCAGGCACATGAGAGGGAGAGAAAGCCCATTAGTGAGCCGAATGCCTGAGGTGAAGTGTCAGGGGAGGGCAGAAGAGATAGAGGGCAATTCTGGGAGACTGTCACTTCCAGGGGAGGGGGGGGGGGG
>JACXGJ010006259.1:0-35148 GCA_016801105.1 Esox niger
GGTAGAGAGTGGACAAGAGAAGGGGAGCAGAGGACAACAGACATGACCGGGGTAGAGAGTGGACAAGAGAAGGGGATCAGAGGACAACAGACATGACCGGGGTAGAGAGTGGACAAGAGAAGGGGATCAGAGGACAACAGACATGACCGGGGTAGAGAGTGGACAAGGGAAGGGGATCAAGAGAAGGGGATTTTCTGTCAAATTTTCTGGATTTGTACCAAAAGATTAGAGAACCGATATATTTGCCGCAATACAGCTGTCAGGGTCTTTGCTACTAACACACTAAAGGATAAGAACAACCAACCAATTATAAAATGTACCAAATTATAAAATTATAAACTATTTAATAAAAACACAACATCAGTGGTTGGGAAACACAAAAACAAGCAAGAAGCAACATGTAGTACTTTCTGGAACTAAACCAACAGTACATTATGGCACAATATTTGACAATGCTTACTGATGAAAACCTTGACGAACTACAGGCTCACTGAGCACAGCCTTGCCATTAAGAAGTGTAGACAGAGGACAACCTGGCTCCCTGTAGAGGAACAGCTGTGCAATCACTGCAGGGCAAGAGAACCTGCAACAGAGCTGTATTTCCTGACAAAATGCAAGAAATATGAAACAATTAGAGGGATTAAAAACATTTTAAAACACCGAACATACCCAGTGGCACAATATGCTCCATCATTCTGAAATGGAAGATGTTTGGAACCACTAAGACTCTTGCTGGAGTTTGTCAGGGAGGTGACCAACAACCCAATGGCCGCTCAGAGCTTCAAAGCATCTCTGCAGAGATAGGACAACCTGTCAGAAGGACAGCCATCTCTTCAGGCTGGACTGGAGATTCATCATTCAACACGACAATGACCTGAAACACACAGCTACAGTGAAATCTTGATTATTTTGACGCTTAAACAATGTTCTGTTAATTTATGTTATTTTATGAATATGCTTTGGTACATTGATGTTTTGTTCCTGAATTTAGTTGAGTGTCATTTAGGCCACAGCGGCCCATAATGATAGAGGACATGGGGAGAAAGGGATGCATAAAGAGAGACAAATAGTTACAGAAATGGACAAAAATCACTACTCACAGATTTGGGATGGACATGAGCACGGAGGGATTGATGAGAACATGGACAGCCCAGTGGTTCTCTGAGGGTGGAGTTAAAACACTACCCAGGATTGTCATACTTGCCATCCTGTCTTACTGGCTACCAGTGTGGACCGGTAAAATAGAGCCTGCATACAGAGACCCTTCAGTATAAACCCTATGGACAACAAGCCTGAAACCAACCAGTGGGTAGAAGCTCACTGATGACAGAGAGACAGGAGATTGAGATGACACTGACCTTTAACTGCTCGGGTTTCTAGAAATAACAATATCCATTATGGATCTTGTTATCTGTACATTCCTTTGATCAGACACTATCAAACTATTATTTGGGACTCCATGGAATAGATACTTCCCATTGATCTAGAGGCTCCGTGGATAGAACACGCGCAGAAAAGTATCTAGTTCTTCACAACTACAGGAAATCTAATTCAACATGGGAGCACATGTGAAATCCCAAATGATAGTTTGATATATAGTTTGATAGCGTAGAAAGCATAGTATATGTATAGTTGGTTTTCCTGTAGTCCATCCTAGTGAACTGACAAATACACCGTGCTGCGGGGACTAGGCTCAGGTCAGACACATCTAGAACAGAATGATGGAAACACTGAAAGGGTTAGACTAGGTTAAACACATCCAGAACAGAGTGGTATTGTTATTAGCAGAAGTCCCCGAATGCATCTTTAATTGTTTGTAGTGGCTATTAAAAAAATAAAGCAGATGCGTTCTCCTCTACCACAGACTGCATTCAAAGTAAGTAAAGATCCAAATAATGTCAAGTTGCTGACTTGTATCTTTTAAATGTAAATGTAGATTCAACTTCCCTCGAGTTTTGTAATTTCCTCTAGATTACTTTTGAATGTGTTTTCTGGTAATTTGGCAGACTGTGCTCCGGAATTAGCAAACTAATAAATAATGCTTTAGAGGACACTACAAAAGCTTAGGTAAGTAAATTATAAGCCAAACAATCCATAGATCATTACAATCACTTTCGAGATTGACTGTGGGCATAAAAAAATATTCAGATATTCAAATGTTTTACCCGCACGCCATGGCCCTCATTTCCCTTTAAAGAGAATGAATCCAAGACTAAAGACTAACAATCAATTGGCCAACATCACTGCAGAAAAACACGTTTTGAAAAGTACTTTTTTCAAGGCTTTCTGCGAAAGTCGGAATAAACATTACCCAGTACCACTGTAACTCATCAGAGAATGTCGGGCAACGATCCTAAAAGGCAATAAAATCAAGATGGAGGAGAGCCGTACGTCATATCTTGGGTCTGCAACTTCAGCCTGTGTCACTCTTCATCTCTGGCCCAGTCAGATGCCAAATGCAATCATTCATATAGTTCTGGATCCAGGATTGACCTGGCGGTGTGAACCATCTGCAGACAGCGAAAAGAACCCAACATTCAGTCTTAAGGCACTATTCTCAGTAAGACAACAGTCCAGCCATCAGTTCATACTCATAGTAAATACTTTCGTTTCACCTTTGATGCAACTCCATTTACTCGTACTTTAAATAAAAGGTCAGCTACATCATTGTGGCCACGTGTTTGCATTCTAGTCATGGCATACCGACAGAGCACAGGGTCTCCGGTGCAAATTGGTTCAACGCTACACCTGAGTTGTTGTGGGGGATGCCGGACAGGGTTGACATGTCATGTCGCGCTCTACTGAACGGCACCGGCACGCTCAATCGTGGTTGTCGCCCAGGGAATGTCTCATCCTCTGAGCACGCTGACACGTACTTCCTGGGCAATTATTCTCACTGTAGAGACTTCCTACAGGATTGCACTCAAGGAGCCCGACAGGAATCCCAGGGCCCGGGACAAAATTGAACGTTTAGGACCCAAACCACAGGCCAAAACAATTTTTAAATAACAATGATGTTACTGTTCATAAAACAGGCCGTAAACGTGTATTATTTAATGTTTTAGCTAGGTAGTACCAAATACCAAGATTGACTGACTAATAAATAATGATATTTCAGCCAATTAAATGGGACCCCCCCCCCCCGCCCGAGGTCTGGGCCCGGGATAACGTTACCCATTGTCCCCCCCGTCAGCGTCACTGATTGTACTTATTTGTTATTCCAAACCCACGAAAAACATTGCCAGCACATACAAGGACGTCTTTGGCCAGTATAAGATGTCAAAGTCAGTACTGTGGTCCATGATAACACTAGTTTTAATGAACGCCACGTTTCAAAACCGTTCCACCCTACAAGTAACCTCCCCTTTTCTCCTGTCGTCTCTCCTGCTCTGTAGTCACATCGAATATCTTTCAACAACATTGCTGTGCTCAGGGGGGGAAAAAATCAATATGTGAATTTCACAGCACAGGTGGGAAAGTCATACCGTAAATCCCCATCATTCCATTATTACTGCAGATCCAGTATATTATGGACAAACAAATCCCATTTGTAGCCCATTAAAGACCCAATGAGACGACTAATAGTCAGAAATACCTGCTCCAAAAGAGAGTCAACCCATGAACGATGATGAAAGCACCTTCGTCAAAACCAACTGACCACAACATGGCTGACCCATGGCCTTCATGCCATTTTGATCCCATTGGTTAACAATCTATGATGAGTGAGATGACATCGGCCTTGACATGATCTCAATGGGATGTTCTTAGTGGTTGTGTGAATTGTTTATTACAATGGAAAAGATTGATGCTTCTGTATCAGTATATGTGGGAGGGAGACACATGCTTGAGGGAATGTCATTTACTTTTCTACTCCAGCCATACATGAGTATAGAGATGATAATGGTCAGTTTGGTTTAAGATCCTAGAATTGATAGGAGAGCTGCATTCATCATGAGAGGGATGATTAAACAAAGGCAATCTTTGAAAAAAATGATGAATGTTCGGACGTGTCACTCATTCATGCATTTGAATTCCATTCATGCTACAATAGGACTGTAGACAAGCCTCTCAGGCGTGCATCGATCATGTAGCCACAGGAGAATATTTTGGAAAGACACCCTTTACCAATGGAACCCTCCATTTTTCTTCATCGACCATCTCTGTGTTTACGACAACTGGATTGCAGTTGGGAAGGGCGATGGAAAGGAGAGTCCGCTGAAAAAGGGAGTAGAGGGGTTCTGACGGCTATTTACAACGGTATCACTGATGTCACTGGGGCATGTGTGTACGTCGGTCTCAGTCAGGCCGCTGAATGGCTCACACTTGTTTTCATGCTGAACCTCTAAACACAGCCTGCCATACACAAAGCCGACCCATGGAAGCTTCTAGCAGAGACAGTGGGCGATAAACCAAGAAAGCCAGGAGCCACAAGAGGGAGGACACTGCAGGGCTTTCAATGACTCAGGCCATCTTACCAAAAAACACTGTGAGGTAGATTCAGACATACACAGAAAGACACGTTGAGCACCATCCACCCACCCACCCCCACACCTACACACACCTACACACACACACACACACACACACACACACACACCTACACACACACCTACACACACACAAACACACACACACACACTTGACATTTACCATCAGAAACATTTATGCATTTTCATTTTAGGTCAATTTTCTCCTGTTTGTGAGCCTCGAGAGTTCTTTTTTGTGGTTTCATTTCACATTAGGGACCTTTGCCCTTGAAAATATTCAATTTAAATTAGATTTACAGAAGGTATGATACTTACCGTTGCACTCACTGCTAGAATGGAGATTCTATTCTAATCACTGGTTTTCTTCGAGTTGACGACAATCACAAACAACAAGAAATAGATTTCTCCCCTTTTCTTTCTCTCACTCTCTCTCTCTCTCACACACACACACACACACACACACACACACACACACACACACACACACACACACACACACACACACACACACACACACACACACACACAATACATATGCACGTTAACTTGCAGCCCATCAATCTCTTAGCTGTAGCCTGTACCCCCACTGCCCTCTGGTCCACACAGGGAAAATCCCCACTTTAAATCCATATGGGGAGGAACCACTGCCTGTGTCCAAAAACACATTCTCTCCACACAATACAGTGTGAGGCCTACTCAAAAGTATTCACTTGTGAAGGGACTAGGCTGCTATTTGGGATGAAGAAGTTAGAATATGTGATTTCCATGGCAACTACAGCACAACTGTAAAGTGATACAACAATCTAGCCTCTACTGGTTGGACCCAAGGAGACTACATTATCCTACTGTGTTAATTTCAATCAAGCGAACACAGTCCATTACTTTATTCAGTGATATTTGGCTTGGGCCCTGTACTGCAGAAGTAGGACCACTGGCCATCTATTACAGACTTTATTTGGGTAAGATAGTTTTGGTTTTCTGCCAGACTAAACACAAAGACAGGATCAGACACTTGGGTTGACGCGCCCAATTGTCTACATAAAGAGGCTTGTGGCAGATCTGTCACTGTAAAGTATATTGTATTGAACTCCTTTATGTAAAAAATAAAAAGAATAAAAAGAAAGCCACAGCTTATGCTGTGCTACTTTTGATCAGGGCTGGTGAAGGGCATGGTCTAAGCATTTAGATGAATGATAAGTCTCTCATGCCATCTGTTGTGTAGATCCAGCTATACATGCCACATCCAAATTGATGAAAAAGGTACGGAAATACATTTCTCCTTCGTTCGGTTTTAAGGCATGTAGTCGTACTCACATGACAGATGGAGCTCTGAAAGACCTTGATTTACACTGCTACTTCTGGTGAACCACAACTTCAGTTGGTGGCTCTTATGGTGGAAAACACTTTACAGTTGCTCCCTGCAGGGCAAAGCTCCTGTCAAAGTACTGAATGATATGATACAGTAACGTTTAATGGCTGCCCCGCTGGTCTACAAACAACACTTACCATACACACTTTATTATCCATCGTAAGATTTGGGAAAACAGTAGGGCACCCACGGCGCCACATTTCACACTGCTCTGTTGGTCATGCTCGGCTGCTCTGGTCTTGGCAATGTGGTGATGAATCCCTAACGCTTGGCTGCTTTGGTCTGGCGCTGTTTGCAGCGTGATGTCAGGGAGAGGGAGTTACACAGAGGATCAATAAGAGACCATTAATTCCCCAGTCCTCGTGATGCATACCGATTTAGCGACTGCTATTAGCTCTAGGGCACGTCCAGTAGGTCAGACATACACCCTAAATGGTTGAATTCCCTTGTCAGAAGTAGTGCCCTGCAGAGGGAAAAAGGTGTTATTTGGGACACATACTCTCACCCTCCCTGATGTTCCATAAAAAAAACACTTAACCAGTTGTCCCTAACAACCATCTCCATATCTACCGCTCCCCTGTTATGTCAGAGCCACAAAGCTGAACTCTGAAAGAAACACATGACTGTCAAATCATGCAGCATGTTTACATTCTAAAACGTCAACTCTCTAGTTCAGGCACAGACAGGGCGGAAAGAGACATGCGTAAATGGAAACTAAAATATTGTAACCAGTACACTCTTTAACCAAGCAACCAGATATCAAATTGGCGTTCCTAGAGTGAAATAATTATTTCCTATCTGTTTTTGTCCTTGTTTACTCCCTCTTCCTCCCTTCCTTTCCCTGTGAATCAATCATCAGGTCTCTGGTGTGCAAGGGGACGATGTGAGCGGGGCCCTTTGAAGAAGAGGATGAAACGGAACAAAGATTACAGTGTACATAGATTAGGGATGTGTGTGTGTGTGTGTTGAAAGGGGAAGACAACTTGCCAGAAGATCTCTGAAGGTAAGATAGGTTTGTCACTTTGGGAAAAGACATCCCTGCAGGTGACTGCAGTTGCCTTTAACCCCTGGGCATGAGGAATTCTCCGAAAAGCTCATGGGCAGAAGGCACACAACTAAGGATTGTAAAAACAAGAAGGTTGCATTAAGTTGAAAGAAAGCCTTGCTGTAGGCCAACGTATCAAGGTGACTTCTGTTTAGTCAGAGTAGTCTCCGTGCTCGCTGCTCCGTGCTCGCTGCTCCGTGCTGGCTGCTCCGTGCTCGCTGCTCCGTGCTCGCTGCTCCGTGCTCGCTGCTCCGTGCTGGCTGCTCCGTGCTCGCTGCTCCGTGCTCGCTGCTCCGTGCTCGCTGCTCCGTGCTCGCTGCTCCGTGCTCGCTGCTCCGTGCTCGCTGCAGGCATGACAGATACTCTCATGTTCCTATTAGCACATATGAAAATGTACCTCGATTGCCATTTACTTGATGTTAAATTACCAGTTAAGACAAAAATATATTGACTGACTGAGAAAATATCAATCAACACATTGCCACTGGAAAGTATTGCCATGTCTTCTATCACTTCGCTTCCACCTTACATAAGAATCATAAAATTCCTTTTCATCAGATGTGTTTACACACAATAAACGGCAAGACCTTGGGATTTATTGTAATTTATTCCACACGTTTGAAACTCCTCTACTTCGTAACCTCGGATATGCTGTTGTGAGTTATTCATTTGTCAGCAGTCACGAGTCTCCACTGGGATGGTGGGGGGTCATGCATGGCCTGAGCCTCAGTCACTCCAGTGGGACAGGGTGTCATTCCTCTTCTCTCCAGACCTCTGTAGACTTCCTGTCCACAACATTAATTAACCTGATAAAGCTGCCTTGTGTCCCTGCCTGACTCGGTGCAGTCTTCACATGCATCTCCCAGAGGACCCCTTACTTCAGTGCCACATCTAACTTAAAACTGTGGAAAGAAGGGGGGAGGGGGTTGGTTTGTTTTGTGTTTAAAAAAAAAAAAAAAACTCTTGTTCCTCATTTGTATCTAGAGCTTTGTTCTGCCCTGGCCGCTCGACTAGATCTGCCCCATTTTCAAGGTGAAACGACACTCCTGGATGAAAGATAGCACCAGGATCAGTCTATAGGAGCTCATGTGTCTCACCTTCAGGAGTTAGAGAAGAGACATTCTTTAGCAATTTTTTTCCTACTCTATATTAGGAATAGCAGGAAAGTGGCGGTGCGCGTCATCGCATGACGAGCAGTTCCAATCCCAGGTGAATTGTGTCTTTTAGATTATTTTCTAAAGGTACACCCACTGTCAACGCGCTAGGAATGGGACAAATGTTACAAAATACTTAGGGGAGTTGACTTTTTCAGAGTTTTAATGATTTTGATTTCCCTGGGTGCTGTTGTTCAGAAATCGTTTTAACACTCCAGGTAAGTTGAAATAAAGGTAAGCTAAAAAGTGAACAATTCTTTTAAAGATACAATGCAGGATATTAAGCATGAATGTGTCAGATACATTTCAAATTGGACTGGAAGAATTGCACAAACAGCTGACATTTAAATTCTAACTGCATGGATGATGTAATTCACAATTGGATGACCAAACAGGACCCACGAGTACCACTTCCACTACTGCTGGATGAAATGATAAATAAATCTAGACAGGATGTTGAAATCATTGGGGTCCTCGTCTCCACTAAGGGAGAAAGTAAGTCGACAACGACAGGAGAGGCTTAAGGGCCATCTTCAAGAGTCAGATCCTGTCAAGGACAAGAGCGGAAGTTGACTGATTGGCAGCTGAAAGGTGGTCCTAATAAACTGTGGTTGTCCCCTTAATACCACTATATCACCACATCACCTGCCTCACACTCTCTGAACCTCACCACGACAGCTTGGATAGGCTCTACCCCAGAGGCTATCTCTAGCTATCCAGTATCGCGGGGCGAGGGCTTGACACCAACAGGACAGAGCGATAGCCTGACACTGAGTACCAGTGTCTATAGGTCATATTCCGATCTCTGTCATTTCCATTTCACGCAGGCAAAAGAACAGAAAGAAAATAACAGACACTCAGGCAGCGGTGGCTCACCCTCTCCTTGCAAATAAAACAGCATTCAAAACAGGAATTTCCTTTTGGTAGAAGGGCTTCAGCTCCCCTTGAAAAAGGCCAAGCCTGAATGAATTCGCTGTCCATGGCTAATGACAAATGTAACAAGTTATTTTCTTCACGGCTGAACCGAGAACTCTATATTTATAGCAAATAGTCACCATAAACCGTGAGGACACTGAACATCTAACGGGACATACAGCAACACCCACAGCAATCCATCTGTAAATAACACGGACGGGAGTTCGGCTGAGTGTTCCAAACTGTTAGGAATCCATATTCACAGGCAGTCGCACAGCTCAATGCAGTCTCCACTCACATAGTAACAAGGTCTTCTGACGACTACTGTGAGAACTAAGGTTACATCACCCATACAAGGAGGCACAGTGAGATCCACAGCTATTCATCTGAACTATTCATCTGAAAAAGGGTCAGCGGAACGAATCGCAGAATTGTGTTGAGAGAATATACTGCACGGTCATATCTACTCTTAAAGAGTGCATCTTGTAGAATTTGTCTTAAAGATGCAATCCGGCTTTTGTATAAGAACACGGTTATTGGCATGGAGATTCTTACAAGGTTACAAGTCAGAAGCGAGGTGAGATTTACATTGCAACAGCAGACATCAAATATAATGGGGAAGAAACAGGTTTGATGTTGACCTCTGCTGTACCAAACACCACAGAAAACTTGCAGAACTATCAGTGAAAGCTCGCTAAGGGGCCAAATACCTGCATGGGGCCTCAGATTGCGGGCCGGCCCAAAACAAGCCAAGAGGCTAGCGAGGGATATTTATACTGACAAACCTCTGGAAAGATGAACCCGACAAACCTCTGGAAAGTTTGAATCCCATTTGAATGCAAATGGTAAGTGTGTGTTGAATAACATGAGTGCCACCCAGTGCTGCAGACCAAACTGTAAACAGGATCCCAAGGGTTCCTGGCGGTTAGGAGCAAAGCCTGTTTAGACTCCTCTTCACGCTTCTCACACCCAGACACTGTATTAACACATCTCCCTTTAATCCAGCAGGGAATCAACTGATTTCCTCTAATCTGCTAATCCAGTGCTCTTCAAAAGACCCTCCCAGCTTGATGCTGGTTTCCTGTTTATATCACAGAAATTGAAATTGCTTTCAACAAATCAAACAGCCCTCACAGGTGAGAAACATGCACATTTTACATGCACCCAAGGACAAACACAAACATAGCTGATATTTGAGATGAAGGGACAAAAATGATTAATAGCCATGGAAGGGTGAGGCTGGGCCGGGTAACACTAGCTAATCGGCGCGATGCTCTGACTGAGATGGAGCGGCCTACTTCTAAAACAACTTCAGTGAGAGAAAACATACAAAAGCCCTGACCTACTTCAGACTTCTAGTCTGTTTTCTCCCCTTAAAACTTAGCACAGAGAAAACAAGATGAAAACAACTTAACCAGCCCACACCGCATTTATTTTCTCTCCCGCAGTGGATTTCACGTAAACACACACGCACCACACACACCCAACCACTCACCCACGAGATTCACCTATGTTAGACATGATGAAAAGTATAAGCAATATCTTTACTATCACACATCAGAAGCAATTCAAGGTCAATAACATTCAGCCCATTTCATTAGCCTCTAGCAGTAGCCAGATAAATGTCATGTCTGAAAGGCTTTCTACCTTCTAGATATTTTGATTCTATGGCATTAGTCTGGGGACAGAATCTCCCAGCCCCAAAGCTGAACATCATCCTGTTCACATAAATGCAAGTGCACTATCTTGTTAGGTGTTTATCTTTTGAGGGGGACGGGGGGGATGAGGACAACTCCAACATCCTCCAGCCTGCGGGCTGTCTGCTCCTGGATCTCCTCCCGCCTGGCCTGACTCATCCGGGTCAGTTCTTCTAACAAGAGCTCCTCTCTCTGCCGGAGCTCTCTGATAATCAAGGAGGCCCGGACCTGATCTCGCACTGTCCCACCATCCCTGTTTGGTGGCGCAACCTCATCCCAGGCTGGGGGTCTAATCCCTGGCCCACGAGGCTGGCGGTGGGCTGGAAGCGTCTCTGGCCCTTGGAGGCTTGGCCTGTACCCAGCGTGTCCAGATGTGGTGGGGAAAGTGTATGACTCAGCCCAAGCCTGCATCCTGAAAGCAACTCTCTTCCTAATTTCCTCCAACTCCTTGACGTCTGAAAGAGCTTTTCTGCTCTGTGGGGCAAGGGGGGAAAAAAAGAATTTAAACACTGAGGAAAAATTCAGTTAAAATCATTACTGAATAACTCTTTCAGGGATGTCATCCGAGAGAATTACTTCTTACTAAAATGTTTTTCTTTTTGTCTATTCAAAAAGCTATTTGGCCAGGATTTGGCAGCATTTCATTAACACTGACGACTCTCATGGGTGGTGTGTGTGTGTGTGTGTGTGTGTGTGTGTGTGTGTGTGTGTGTGTGTGTGTGTAAGTAGTCGGCTCGAGTGCATCAGTGCACAATAACGGGTGAGAAGTTGGCAGATATTTTGATCTGGCGGCACATTCTCTCACATACTAATGTGGAGAGAGGAAGGAGAGAGAGGCCATATTAATCTAGCTTATATTATGAGGTGACCTGGATGTCCTGAAACAGGCCCTGGTAATATCCCAGCTGTATCAGTCTAATGACATGAAAAAGTGGAAGCGAGCCTAGCTAGAAGCAAATAGGCAATATAGCATAATGAAATGTAATGTCGGGAACAAAGGCGCAGATTTAGGCATTCAGAGTCCAAATGAAAGAACTCAATTCGAAAGCCACTTCAATTGAGAAAGAGATTCCTGAAAATGATTTCCCAAAGAGCACGAGGGGAGGAGAGCTTCTCACAGCTTGTCATGCGACACACATTCGCCCTCTAAACAGCACTGCATATAGCTGCTCCCCCAATCCAGAGAACATTCACCCAGTTCTTAAAACCAACCAAATGCCATGGAAACGGAGACCTTCCGGCGCGGTGCTCATCTGCTGTGTAAAGGGTGGTGCCGTGCTGGGCTCACCTGGGCCGTGACGTGGTGTCTGCTGTCCCGCAGGCCCGTCTGTAGCCTCAGCAGAAGGCTGTCCAATCGTACTAGGTTTTCCCTGTCCTTGTCAACGTGGGAACAGGACCTACTGACGACCCGGTGTGTTGGCGACACGTCTTCCACCCTGTCCTCAGGCCTTGGGTGTGAGAGCTGGCAGTCCAACACACTGTCCTGAATGAGGGAAGATGGGGGCCAGGATGCACAAGAGAGGAAACTACTCAAAACAAGTGAGCCTGGGCAGTGGGAGTGTTCATTTCAAACCTTTAGAGTTGTGATGTTTGATAAAACATGGATTTCAACAGCAAATGAGAAAATAAAAACCCAAGACCAATTTTTATCTCAATACCATGTTCAATGTAATAACCAAACACCCCTGCCATCTCTCCACTACAAACCCCCCACATCTCTTGGCTTTTGTCAGAATCAGACTTCCTGTGTAATTGCAGCTCTCATCCAATATTGATCCATGTGGGTCTAGTGCTAATCAACAGCCTAGCAGCAACCCCCATGCTAGGAGGGAGGTCAGGCAGACTAAAAGTGCAAGGTGTTGCCTGTAAGCTTACTACTTTACACCAGAGCCATGCCAACCCATGGGTGCACTACAAAGGGAATATGGTTCCATTTGGGATGCCGTCCTTCACTGGGAGTATGAATGAACCCCATACAGGCTTAGGGCAGACTCTCTACCCTATCTCTCTAGCAGATAAGGAGACATCACAGGCGTAGTGCTAGGGTCTCAGTCCATTCAATAAGAACTAGATTTTCTTTAGGTTTAATGGACCAACTCTGCCTCCAGTAGAGCTTGGAATGAGGGTCATTAATTCACATTTAAGCTACATCAAAACTCATAAGTTAAATTGCCAGATACGTTTAAAAAGATAACCAATTCTGAAATGATAGGGCGGTGAACGTCATGACTCCGGAAGAAAGGATCGAGATGTGGTACAACCCCCCCGACACCGGAGGGACGGTACGCAAAGCACGCTAGATCTGCTCAGGTTTTAATAAAGCTAGCGAGTCCCGCACTCCAGCTCAGGCATCATCTGTGAAACGTCTGAATATTGCTTGCACACATGCAGCGAACTCGAGCAGGTTTGTAACTGCGCGTGCTAGCTGAACACCCAGCTCATTTAGACGAAGCCGAAACGTCAGCCCACACGGTCGAGTTATCCCACTGCCCATTTACTTTTTCGCCCGAAATCAACATGAAAGAATTTATCTTGCGAATTCAGTAAGCTATGCTGTGAAATCGCCTATTTGATGTGCAGCTTCTTTAATTACGTATCGTTAATGCCATCTTTGATGTGCTTTCTCTGGCTTATCAATGCACAACCACCTTTCCCTCACTGGTATAAAATCATTGTATTAAGTCCTTCAACGGTTTTAGTTAGTGAACTTTAAAATGCAACCTCTCATTATTAATGTGTAACGAGTGTTAACATTATATATCAAAAATGTCTATTGAGAAAATACTTAAATCTGCTCTGAAATGAAGCAGATGATGACTACAACCTTTGGAAGAGGAAGTCTTATTTCCTTAGTACAGTGCTCAGTAAGCTGTATGCTAACCTGCCCCAGAGCTGGTTAGATCTAAAGGTCTGCTGTGGCATTTAAAGGTTGGTATCAAGGGACCTAACGTGCGCCAACAAAACATTCCCATAGCAATACACCACTGCCAACAGCCTTGACTCATGCTGCCTATGCCAAACCAGCATGACAACAGGAACTGAAAAAAAAACAGGTAATGTTCTTTCACTCATCTATTGAGCGTTTTTTACCTTACAACAGTGTTGTAGTCGTCGGCCACGTCATTATTATAAATTGCAGCTGTTTGTAGCCCCGTTAGCTTGAACGGTTCTTCCCATGGACATTTGTCCCACAGGACTGGCTAATTTATCTTTGTTAAACAAAACTCATTAAACCCTATACACAGTTGTGTCTGAAAAGTACAGGAGGCCGAAGTACCTCACCAACTGCTCAAACCTCATTAGTAGAAACACTAAAGGTGATTATTTTGTCATTCTGAAATGAATGGCTTTGAGGTTGATAAAAGTGCTAGTTAAAATTATTTCCACATAATAGTAATCGACAGCTCTTTAGCTGAAATACATCAATAGTCCAAAACCCAGAAGTCCAACTGAGAGATTCAAACCAAGTGATAGAAACCTGCCATGAAAGGGAGTTGCTTCTGTTTTACTTTGGGAGGAATCCCTCAAAGGACTTTGGATACGTTTATTTCTAATGAAACTGCATTTCATTTTGAACTCTCCCCATTCCTGAATCCACATGGCACATCTTCGTGGTAGGAATGCAGAGAGGGATTAGAGTGACTCTCGCTATAAACCTCTCCTCTCAATGGAGGCTCTCTTTATAAGTTCATTTCGATCTGAATTGCAGTCAGGCAGACTTCAGAGATTAGAGTTCAGAATGATAGTGGATCATCCTGTCAGACACCGCAGATCTTGTTAAGAAGTGGGAGGAAGGGGATTCAGGTAAAGGCAGACCAACTTCAAAAATGTACTAGCTGGGAATTGCAGATTAGGTGAAGCCTATTTGTTGGAGTCCAACACAATCTCCATTGTTTTCATTTACAATTGATGTTCCATGGAAGACCTTATAAATGAATGTGTGTAGACACAACCGGAAGGACTACGGTTTAAAGTAGCGATAAGGTACTGAGGAGAAAAATTAAACATGCATTCACCATCCAACACCAGAAGAGCGGCTCCTGCCTCTTCCACTCCAAATAGGCCTCCTGCAGGTGAATGAGAGCCCGCAGACGGTCCATCTCCTGCAACAAACCCCAGAGAGACCTTTGTTTTTTTCCAGCCTGCCACAGAGTGCAGCACAGTTGGACGGAAATGACTCAGACACACATTTGAGAAGAAATACCGAAAGCAGCGAACGCCTGTAGGCAGGCACACAGCATTGACGCTTCTCCAAAATATTGGCATGTCTATTTCCACGTTCCCCTCCACCACTGAGCCCTATGGCCCACTTTAGATTCTCCCAGGCGTGTATTCAAGTCCAAGTCAGTGTCACAGTAACTGTTCTGTTCCTCCATCTCCCTGGGTGCTGCTGGGAGAACGCCACTCTCCCCCGCACATTGTCTGTTTTGTTGTCATTCATCGACAGACGTCTGTATTGCACGCACAAGCCATATACTGCAGTCATGGACACATTCAGATACATGCTTTAAAAAGTCCCCACAATAAACTGCATAACCTTCTCAAGTCTTAGAGGTCTGTAATGGCTAAAACATTTTGTAGACAGCTGGCATAATGAAGCCATATCCACCTCCAAATGTCCACAGAACCCGGTTCAAGGCTAGTAGTGTTGACTCTACTTTCCATCTACACCGTTTCATTGGATAGACAAACAGCCTGCGCATACAAGTAAGAGATGCCAATGACTACACAATTTTGTCAGTAAGGGGAACAACACTAAATGTCCCACAGCTGAAATAGCTAGCTGTTTTCTTAAGTAGCGATGTCTATAGAAAATGTTTTTAATTTGTCTTCAGATTATTACGTTGGCACAAGTTCAGAAGATGTTTTGGAGTATGACCACTGCAGGATATGGCATGGGTACTAGAAACAAATATCAGAAATTTAATTCAACCAACACAATTGTCTGGATGATGCTCCAACACTGAAATTAAGTGGAAGATGAGGTGTGACATGCTACAAAATGAAATATCCCTTTAACCCAGCCCATATTTTTCTCTGTATCATTTTGAAACAATTGCCAACCTGTTCTTGTCATGTTAGTTAAAATAACAATAAGCTGTTTTTTATGATTATTATAACAGCCAATCCATGGCAGAAACTATTTGCAAGGACTAGGTTGTCTATTACTACACTGGGATGTTTGCGCGTCAGCACCATTGTCTCCCTGGATGTGCCTCTAGTAGGCACGCTGGTTGAGCCGACCATGTCAAACCAAACTGCTGGAACCCTGCTTAAATATTTACATTTTAGCCACGCAACATTTAACCTATTCAAATTGCTTTACAGGACCAATTTGGGTTGAATGCCTTGCTCAAAGGAAGACAATTATTATATTTTGTTGACTTCTGGGTTTGAACCAGTAACCTGTCAGTAACTGGTGTAATGCTCTAAACACGTGGCTACTCTGCTGCTAACAGGCAGGGTGCATATCCCTTTTTCTAAAATGTGCCAGAACCTGTTCACTAGCCCTCCCTAAAGTTGTGTCATGAAGTCTGTTAATGGTAGAGTCATGGAGTTGGACACATTCACCTTTCTCAAAACAGGAGAGCCTGTTTCACAGACAGCAGAATGAGAGGATTGGGAGGATGAGGGGGTGCTGGTCAAGGAAAGGACCTAAAAAAAACAGAAAAGGGTCTATGTTGATTGACCACTACAATAAACCCAATGATATTGAATATGAAGACGACACTCTTCGTTAAGGTCCATTAGTTGTGTACACTGCTGGGTTTTTAGAACAGTGCCATGAAATTCTTATTTTTGTTGTTCAGGTTAAGTGATTTGCCTCGTGAAGGATTCTCGCTCGTTCTCCTTGAACGGAGAGTAAGCTCCGCCATCGGAAACGGACTTTTCCATAATGCCACAGAAGTCTTCTGAGGAGCTGGTCTTCTGACGGCTTCACCTTCCCTTCCTTCAGGTCATCTTCACCAGTCACAGCCCCAGGGGAGCCTTCATCTTTGGGGATGTACCGTGAGACCTGAGGAGAAAACCAGGGAAAGATGAGGGTCTCTATCTCTTCCCCTGACAGCCACGATGAATAAAGCTTGGGGCCAGAGACAGCAGCGTTGTCTGAAGGGAAATGGAGCTGAACCCGTCCAATGTAAGGGGATCAGGGTTAATTACTTGCCTGACAACAAACTGAATATTTCCAGTGCTCTTTTGTTTGCTGCATATTTCAGTCTTAAATGTAATCCATTGTAGGCATTTAGGTTGGTGCTTCTCAACTGGCTTTGCCTCCAGATTTAAACTGAAGATTTGCTTGGTTGTGGCACAATGTGTGCATTACAGATATTCTTGCCAAAAGGGGAACAACTATCACATGATGACCAATTCAGATGGGTGAGCACGATCCTCCAAAAACACGTTGGTCTTAAAAAGCCGCTTCACCTTGTCTAAAATTGACATCTTATCTAAAAGTGACATTTCCTGGTCTATGTCACTTAACCCTGTCTCAAACATCACCACCGATCACAATCCCAGTCAAAACAAGGTTCAGGTTTGCAGTAGGTTCATTGGGGATTGGGATTACATTGCTGTCTGTTTCAATGGTGTTATTTTCTGTTACATGTGATATCCATGAACAAGAGTTATGCAACCGGAAGTCAGGGGAGAGCCATCTTTATTCAGCATGAGACGTCGATGTTAACAGTCCATAATTCTTTCATTCTCCTCACTCTCTCTCTCTCTCTCTCTCTCTCAGAACACAATCTTTATACCCGACTACAAGAGAGGCGGTCAATGGTCAAAACCAGCCATTACACAGTCAAATACCCTCCAATAAGAAAGGCCTATCTTACAAATGACCCTTGTATGGTATGTTCCAGCCTCTGGTCATTGGTCCTATCCATCAAGCCTGTGACATTCACATGGGCAACTCCTAGCAGGAGGTATGGACAGGATGTGTGGGGCCCATCAGCATCGGGCAACACATCCTATCTATACACCTCTGCTCAGAGTTAGTGTTGTGTTAAGTTTCTCAAGCCTACTTTCTCTCAATGGGCTATAATAAGTAATATCTTGTATTTAGTCTTCTTGACCAATGATTGGTTTGCAAAGTGGGACATTTCAAATGTTCATATATACAGTTGTGCTCATAAGTTTGCATACCCTGGCATAACCTAATTTTGGCATTGATTTTGAAAATATAACTGATCACACAAAACATTTATCCTTATTTTAGGATATTGGTCATATGAAGCCATTTATTATCACAGCTGTTTGGCACCTTTTTTAATCATAATGATAACAGAAATAACCAAAATTGCAGACAATTTGACATACATTGGTGAAACTTGCAATTAAATGGGAATTTCCCACACCTGTGGCTTTTTAAATTGCAATTAGTGTTTGTGTATAAATAGTCAATGAGTTTGTAAGCTCTCACATGGATGCACTGAGCAGGCTAGATACTAAGCCCTGGAGAGCAGAAAAAAACTGTCAAAAGACTTGCGTAGCAGGGTAATGGAACTTCATAAAGGAAAAGGATATAAAAAGATATCCAAAGATATCAAAATACAGGCTGATCTGGAAAAAGACATGTGGTTGTTTCAAGGAGCACAATAGAATAATACAACAAAAGACCTGCATGGTTGAGTTGCTACAAAGAAGCCTTTACTGTGCCACTGCCACAAACGTCCGATTACAATATGCCTGACAACAAATTGACACACCTCACAGCTTCTGGCACACTAATTTGGAGTGACAAGACCAAAATAGAACTTTAAGGTCACAACCATAAGCGCTATGTTTGGAGAGGTCAAAAAGGCCTATAGTGAACAGAATACCATCCCCACTGTGAAGCATGGTTGGCTCACTGATGTTTTGGAGGTATGTGGGCTCTAAAGCACAGGGAATCTTGTGAAAATAGATTGAAAGATGAATGCAGCATGTTATCAGAAAATACTGACAGACAATTTGCATTCCTCTGCACAGAAGCTGCACATGGGAAGCTCTTGGACTTTCCAACATGACAATAACGCTAAGCACAAGGCAATGTTGACCCTCCAGTGGTTACAGCAGAAAAAGGAGGTGGTTCTGGGGTGGCCATCACAGTCTCCTGACCTTAGTATCATCGAGCCACTCTGGGGAGATCTCAAACATGTGGTTCATGCAAAACAGCCAAAGACTTTGCATGACCTGGAGGCCTTTTGCCAAGATGAGTAGGCAGCTATACCACATGCAAGATTTCTTTGTTGCCATGCTTTCTTTACATGTTTTCTTTACAAATGGCACATTACCAATTCTCCAAAGGTACGCAAACATTTGAGCAAAACTGTACCAAATACTATATACAATATACCAAAACAATAGTTTCATAATTGGGAATTCAAAATTTACCACCAGTTGAGAAACACTTAAGGTGACAGAAAAGTTAAGGGGATTGTACAGAGATTATCACTGATTGGATCATCAGAGTTTCAAAGCTAGCAAAAGAAAAATGTTTTACCAAGCTGCGTACTAACTCAACTCACATACCTGCATCCAAATCAGATGGAAGGCAATTGGTTTGTGGGGCGTTTAGATTGTTATAGTAACTCAGCTTTTTTTTGGAAAGGACTCTATCATCTGAGGGCATGACATAGCATTTCGTCAGAGCAAGGAGTTTGGGTGGCCGGGCAGGGTAATTGCATTTTCTTTAAATAAAATATTCATGGGATTTGTAATATTTTTTTAACAGGAGTGATTGTCATGTTAAAACTAGAATGAAAAATGCTGATTCATTCTTTGAGAATAAAAAGAAATTGTATCTCCAGAGAGATTTTATTCACATTTAAGCAATTTAGCAGAAGCGCTTATCATGACTGACTGGCCCCCGGTGGGAACCTTAACTACAAACCTGGCATTGTAAGCCCCAAATTCCTGTTTAAGTTCCTGAGGATTGTGTCAGAACCTCATAGGCAAATCAATAGAGCCATCTGCTGGACCAATCAGGAACTGCTTCTTCAGTGCCCTGGTTGAATCCCATTTGAGTGTTCAGATCCACCTCCCCAATGTGCCTCATTTTTTGTAGGCCCTAATTTGCCACTTAGGCTGAGCCAAATGCTATTCTGATATGCACTTCAATGTAAATAAAATGTGCACAATTTAATACAGAACGAAAGGTGTGTCTACTTATATTCCACAAATAAATGTGTTTTTGAAAAAACAAGGGGCATCAGCCAATGCGGTTGGAAGATGCATGTAAAATGTTCTTCCCCATGGACCGATCAGTGTGACAGTAGGTCAATATCTTTTTTTATATATTCATTCTAAATCTATCTTCTTTAAGTGTTGAAGATTAAAGCATATTGTGAGGTTTTTATTTGATTTCCAAAAGATTTCTCTCTGATGCAAAACATGACATTTTAGTTTTTGTTGAATTGAAAAAGTCCACGTAGAGGGGGCCATCATGACCTGTTGCCAAAAAGAGGTGAAGTTTACTGGATCTTCACATTACAGACTGTGGCACTCAAGGGTTTGAATGATGAGCAACTTCTTAACGTGATGTTATGAGACGCTTCCCACCGGTTTGTTATGCTGTCCATTTTGAGAATTATTCTGAAAGTACTACATCATGATAAGCAAGGTTGTTATTGGTGTATTTCTCAGTTTTTGGTATGTTTCCTCATATGTATATACCTTAATGTATACATATGAGGTCTTTATTTCTTTCATTTTTTGCAGACGGATTTTAGGAGACTTTTCTAGCTCTGTTTAGACTTGTAGGGTTTATTATTTTCATCATCATCATCCTCGATTTGGCAGTTAACCTATCTGCATCTACTGTTCTATACTATGATTATTAGAGTTATTTTATGACTATGGGGAACTTTAGCCAAGTGTAATAATATTTAGTATTGTAAATTTTGATCCCACTGTGGTTACCTACATCTCATGTCAATGAGTGCCATGTGTCGTGAGTGAGAGCCAATTGGTCCACCCTAGCCAACCTATCTTTTTAAGATGGTCTTTTCTTCTGTATTGTAAAATAACCTGATGGAGGTCTTTGCACTGAAACATTATTAAATCTTCATTGCAAGTGTGTGTGTTTTTTGTTTACTTGAATCGACCTTTGGTCTTCTCTGATGCACAAGTCGATCTGCAGGTGTGCAAAAGTTTGGTTTCTGTTTGTGAAAGTTAGTGTCTCACCATGGGTGGGAGTGAGAGAGAATCCAATTCCAGGACTCTCTCTTTCAGCATGACCTCCACCAGGCTCTGTGAAGACAATACCCAACCAAATGCTACCAGCAGATCTCGGCTCCCAGCGCCAGGCTTCTGCCCAACAATCCAGCTGGCACCATAACCACAGTGCCAGAGTGCAAATCTCACATGCCTGGACTGACTTTCTGCAGAAGCACAAACACATCATGACAGGGCAATTAGAAACATGTGTGAAGGTGAAATAATATATCAGACACTTTTAATGCATGCACCTCCATAAATTAAAATAACGTACCAAGGTCTGATTGGGTTTGGCAAGAGCATTCTAGCAGAAAAGCTTTTAGAAGAACATTATGGAGGAGCTTCCAGAACTCCACCACCTGCAAAACGTAAAAGTAACCTGATGAATACTGTAGTCATCAAACTCCTTATTTATGACTTCTTGCGCTGACAGAGAGCACTTATAAATCAGTACTACCAACATCTGTACATTAAAGAAGAACCGGAGTACTGACTACAGTAACAGTAGAAGTTACGGCGACAACCAGATCAAGCTAGTACTTTAGCTGGCTAACCTCTCAACGTAAACTCACCACATCATCTTCTTTGTTAAATTTAGCCCGTCTGAAAGTTTCTGCACTAGGTACACACTCCACTCCAATTGATGATAGAAGTTTACAAAGTGATTCAATCACTTCTTTAGCTTTTACACTGTTTTCACGTTGCATTTTAATATATGCTAAACAGATTCTTAAATTTCCCGGTGAAGCTAAAAACTTCCGGGTAGACGGTTAAAAGTCTCCGTCAGAATTTCCAAAATTGGCTTATAGGCAATTTCAATGCAGAGTTAAAACGGACTCAATATCAGTAGTACGGTACTGGTATGTGTACGAAAAATTACCAATCTCAGTAGTACGGAACTGGTATGTTTACGACAAATTACCATATATGTCACTATCACAAACCAGGCACAGAAAACGTCATCAGCTTTAACGTTTGTGCCACACCAAACTGCGCACGTGCAGTCAATGGCACGCTTCTCACCTAGTTCTTAACCACATAACAAGAGATTTAGTTACGAGTTATTTTAAATGTGTATTTTTACTAATGGCCCTAACAGTCTCTGCCATAAATAAAACGTGTCAGTTGGGCTTTTTGACTATTTTAACTTAATTTATTTGACTGAATAGTATAAGTCAAAACCATAAAACCTTTTGGCAAAACTGGAAAGAAAAGGGGTATCTACCTCACACCATACATTTCTTCCATTTGGGATGTATAGGTGCCTGCAATTATGTTATGTTTTAACGTTTTGATAACTGTACATATCTGAGGATTAATTGAATTGAATCAATAATTGTAGTCATAACCGATAACGTAGCAAGGGCAGGTCAACAAAGTGCATCAACAATTTCATTTTAACAATTCTTTGACTACATCACCAATAAACCTCAATGTTAAACTGTTTAGGATGAAAGGGAAATGGGCTGCTCTTTATAGATTGCTATACTTTTTAATGAATAGTATAGATATGGATATATGTTCTATGAACCCATTAAAACAATGCACAGTTTATAATTTCAATATCTGTCTGATCACATGACCTAGACCAGTGTTTCCCAACCCTGCTCCTGGCTGCCCATCTGCCCTGCATGTTTAAGATCTCTCCCTGCAGTCACATCTGATTCAAATGATCAGACCCAGTTTACCGATGACGTGGCACTTACAGCGGTTTAACGATGCACATAGCCTTAAGATGAACTTGGTTATGACGGACTTACGCCTATTTCCAAAACCTTCACGTACATCGCTCTTTATTTAGAGAAAGGACTACGTTACGGACGTTAGGAATTGAATTAGGCCATGTTTGGGGTTTGGAATGGAATTGAGTCATTAATACGTTTTAAAATATACCCTAGCCTATTGCATTTTGATAACTTTATCAGAAGCATATAATATCACTGGCGATGTATACTGCTACTACTTAGGCATCATTAGGAAAATGTGAAATCGATGAAGTTGTGAAATGTATGGTGTGGACGAAACATTATATCCAGTCAATAGGGTGGACTTCCGCCAATCAAAATCATATCTCCGGAAATCGATCACGTGACATCAAATAATCAGTTCCTCCACTCATTACCTGTATTAATGGCACCTGTTTGAACTTGTTATCAGTATAAGAAACACCTGTCCACAACCTCAAACAGTCACACTCCAAACTCCACTATGGCCAACACCAAAGAGCTGTCAAAGGACACCAGAAACAAAATTGTAGACCTGCACCAGGCTGTGAAGACTGAATCTGCAATAGGTAATAAGCTTGGTGTGAAGAAATCACCTGTGGGAGCAATTTATAAGAAAATGGAAGACATACAAGACCACTGATAATCTCCCTTGATCCGGGGCTCCACGCAAGATTTCATCCTGTGGGGTCAAAATGATCACAAAAACGGTGAGAAGAAATCCCAGAACCACACGGACCTAGTGAATAACCTGCAGAGAGCTGGGACCAAAGTAACAAAAGCTACCGCCGCCAGGGACTCAAATCCTGCAGTGAGAGATGTGTCCCCCTGCTTAAGCCATTACATGTCCAGGCCTGTCTGAGGTTTGCTAGAGAGCATTTGGATGATCCAGAAGAGGATTGGTAGAATGTCATATGGTCAGATGAAACCAAAATATAACTTTTTTAAAACTCAACTCGTCGTGTTTGGAGGAGAAAGAATGCAGAGTTGCATCCAAAGAACACCATACCTACTGTGAAGCATGGGGGTGGAAACATCATGCTTTGGGCCTGTTTTTCTGCAAAGGGACCAGGACGACTGATCCGTGTAAAGGAAAGAATGAATGGGGCCATGTATCGTGAGAGTGAGTGAAAACCTCCTTCCATCAGCAAGGGCATTGAAGATGAAACGTGGCTGGGTCTTTCAGCATGACAATGATCCCAAACACACCACCCGGGCAACGAAGGAGTGGCTTCGTAAGAAGCATTTCAAGGTCCTGGAGTGGCCTAGCCAGTCACCAGATCTCAACCCCATAGAAAATCTTTGGAGGGAGTTGAAAGTCCGTGTTGCCCAGTGACAGCCCCAAGACATCACTGCTCTAGAGGAGATCTCCATGGAGGAATGGGTCAAAATACCCAGCAACAGTGTGTGAAAACTTACAGAAAACATTTTGACCTCTGTCATTGCCAACAAAGTGTATATAACAAAGTATTGAGATGAACTTTTGTTATTGACCAAATACTTATTTTCCACCATAATTTACCAATAAATTCATTAAAAACCCTACAATATGATTTTCTGGATTTTTTTGGTCTCTCATAGTGTACCTATGATGAAAATTACAGGCCTCTCATCTTTTTAAGTGGGAGAACTTGCACAATTGGTGGCTGACTAAATACTTTTTTGCCCCACTGTATATAGAATATACATCTTTGGAAAAAATTAAGAGACCAGTGCAAAATTATCAATTTCTCTGGTTTTACTATTCATAGGTATGTGAATAGTAAACATCTGTTTCCTCAAATGTTTATAACTCACCAAAAAGGACATGCCACAAAATATGACTCAAATCGCTTTAATGTAATGTACCAAACCTCAATATTTAAAACAGCATTTAAAAAAATCACTAACATTTAAATTCTTCATTTCATATATTATTTTATACATGCCATATAATAAAAAAAACATGACTTTACAAAACACTAATGTACTATGAAGACAAGAGCTACATGTACTTTTTGTTCTTTAATATTTTCTAAATACAGTTTTCATCCATTCGTCCCTAGAAAATACTTTACATGTTTCTTCCCTTGGCCTCTTTTTTGTGCAACTCCATTATGGCTCTTTCATGGCTACATGCAGACCAGAAACTAAGGTCTTAGCAGAGTAAAATCAGGATTAGAGATGGAAAAAATACCATTAGAATGTATAGAAATATGAAATTGTGCTTTTTGGAATTAAAGATGACATTGTACTTAAAAATATGTATTAAAATATTACTTGCTAATGGCATTGTAACCTTGTAGCTAGGTGCAGGACAGGACTACCAAAAATGTAAACTTGTAGCTAGATGCTAGACAGGACTAATAGGAATGTAACCTTCTAGTCTGCTGCTGGACAGGACTAATGGGAATGTAACCTTCTAGTCTGCTGCTGGACAGGATTAATGGGAATGTATCATTCTAGTCTGCTGCTGGACCGAACTAATGAGAATGTAACATTCTAGTCTGTTGCTGGACCGAACTAATGAGAATGTAACATTCTAGTCTGCTACTGGACAGGACTAATGAGAATGTAATATTCTAGTCTGCTGCTGGACAGGACTAATGAGAATGTAACATTCTAGTCTGCTACTGGACAGGACTAATGGGAAAGTAACATTCTAGTCTGCTGCTGGACAGGACTAATGAGAATGTAATATTCTAGTCTGCTGCTGGACAGGACTAATGGGTATGTAACATTCTAGTCTGCTGCTGGAAAAGACTAATGGGAATGTAACATTCTAGTTTGCTGCTGGACAGGACTAATGAGAATGTAACTAGTACCTTTTAGAAAACTTGTACAAACAGTAACGTACATACATGACACCAATCATTGTAACTGCACTCTGTGTCATGTTACTTTTAATTCATGATTTCCATGAAGATATCGACTATGTGCTTCTCTCCAAAACCAGTAGAAATATTTTAGTTTGCCCGGTGGATTGACTCTAAACGATGCCAGCATAGAAACCATTTCAATATAAAAAAATCTACAATAATAACCTGTAATAGTTTAAATCTGATGTGGAATGTATTAACTGTCTCCCTCTTCATCATCCTCATGTTTGATCACCGGGGTTCCTGGAGAGGAGAGGATCATTGACACAAATTGCAAAACTGTAAAAAAAAAGCACTGTGAAATGATATTATAAAAGTAATATTATGAAATAATGAGTCTTACCATCTATTTTTTTCAATTTGGGCAGCCTCTTGGTGGCTTCTTCTATCCAGTTCCCCTCAGCAGAGTATTTTTCTTCTAGGGGGTTTCCCACAAACACCAGATCCATTAGGGATGGAAGGTCAGCCAGCTTTAAGAACTCCGCTGCAATTGAATAACCAGATTAAATAGCAACAATGTATCATTCTATCATATGACTTAATCAAGCATTGGCATGACATTACAATCATAAGGACCATGGTACAATTCACTGAGCTGGGGTTATATTATCTACCATTCCACAACTAAAACACAGATTAAGCATTAGGTGTTCATGCAACCACAAACATATCGTACTGTAAATAATGGCACACTCTTGGCCCATGGAAATTCAATCATCACTTACTCCACTCCTTGACCAGGTTGTTGGACATATAAAGGATTTTGAGCTTTTTCATGACATGAATTCCTTTGAGCTTCTCAATTAGGTTGTAGGAAATCCACAGTTCCTCTAGAATGTCACCCACAGCCTCCTGCAGAGACCATCAATGTTGAGTCAACATTAACAGTGCATTCAGAAAGTATTCAGAACCCTTCACTTTTTCCACATTTTTTATTTAGAATGTGGTTCTAAAATTGATTAAATAGACTATTTCATTAAAACTACAATCAATATCTCATAATGACAAAACAAAAATGTTTTTCTACATTTTTCGAAATGTTTGCAGAAATTCAGAGATATCACATTTACATAAGTATTCAGACACTTTGCCATGACATCCTAGAGATGTTTCTACAACTTGGAGTCATCTGTGGTAAATTCAAGGCACACACCTCTATTTAATGAAGGCCCCCAATAACACATCCTGTCTCGGAGCTCTACAGACAATTCCTTCAACATTATGGCTTGGTTTTGGCTTGATCATTATGGGGTATTGTGTGTAGATGAATAAAGAAAGAAACTATTAGAACCATTTTAGAACTAATCATTTCCAAATGCCCTGCACTGCTTGAACTTTTCATTCAAATCCGGTTGAAACGTTCTATTGGAGCAACTGTACAACACTGACTGATAATATAGCCTACAACATCGACGGCATATTCACCAGTCCATTTAGATTCTTGATGTTGTTCCTTCCGAGTGATAATATCCGTAGGTTTTCTGGGAGAAAGAGATAACTGTCACAACTCTCTTCATGTACAGTAGCAGTCAAGAGTTTGGACACCCTACTCATTCAAGGGTATTTCTTTAGTTTTAGCCTACTATTTTCCACATCGTAGAATAATAGTGAAGACATCAATACTATGAACACATGGAATTGTGTAGTAAACAAAAAGTGTAACTCATCCCAAACCATTGAATCTCAAAATTGGACTCATCAGACAAAAAGTAATGTTTCCACCCGTCTAATGTTTGCAAGTCTCTTCTTATTGGTGTCCTTAAGTAATGGTTTATTTACACCAATTCGACAATGAATGCATGATTCACTCAGTGTCCTCTGAAAAGGTGATGTTGAGATGTGTCTGTTACTTTATTTGGGCTGGAATCTGAGGTGCAGTTAATTGCCGATTTCTGAGGCTGGTATCTGTAATGTTCATATCCTCTGCAGCCGAGGTAACTCTGGGTCTTCCTTTCCAGTGGCAGTCTTCATGAGTGCCTGTTTCATCATAGCTCTTCATTGGTTTTGCTATTGCACTTTCAAAGTTCTTGACATTGTCTGGATTGACTGACCTTCAAGTCTTAATGTAATGACAGAGCGTCATTTGCTTATTTGAGCTGTTCTTGCCACAACAGGACAGCCATAATGATGGTCTTCTGTTTACCAACCCTAACTTGTTACCCTCCATATACCTCCATAATGCACTAAGGAAGAAAGAAATTCCACAAATGAACTTTTAACAAGGTACACACCAGCTAACTGAAATGGATTCCAGGTGTCTACTTCATTTAGCTGGTTGAGAAAACCAAAGAGTGTGCAAAGGTGTCATCAACTTTGAAGAATCTACATTATGACATTTTGTTTTGGTTGCTACATTATTCCCTGTGTTATTTCATAGTTTTGACATCTTCACTTATTAAATGGAAAATGGTAAAACTGAAGACATATTCTTGAACAAGTAGGTTTGCCCAAACTTTTGACTGGTACTTCATGTTATTCCCCCTTATGTCCACTTGCATCTCTCTGTTAATGTTAAAGGCTATGTGATGAGTTGTGTCCACAAAAACACATTGAGATGAATACTCACTGAGGCCATTCAAGTTAGCAATCTTTTCAATGCAGTTTGTAGATAGGGATAATCTCCTATTATGAAAAGCACAGTAACAGGATGGCAAAAGAAAATCTGATTAATATATAGAAAACTAAACAGTTAGGGTGAAACCAGTAGTATTATGATATTATGTTTGTTAAAAGCTACTGTATTATGAAATTAGGGTTTAAAACAAAGATGGACATGGTTTCAAAGAACCAGATAAACAAAAGACTCTCAAATGTTTATACTTTGAGTAAACATGTACTTTTAAATTAGGTCTGAGGGAAAACATTTTGCTCACTCGCAGTTGATGAGGGTGGACAGTGAGGCATCCATTTTCTCTATAGGAGGAATCTGGCCATACAGCTTCACAGCTTTCGCCTCACCCACTTTTTCTCCAGTTTTTTCCTCCTGTCCAAAACATACAGGAACACCAAGAAACATCAGTGGCTATTCTCGTCTGAAATATTCTAAAATTAATGTTCAAGAGTTAGCTTTGTAGTTTGAAATACAAAAAACATGACTGATTTAGGCTAGAATAACGTAGTACGTACCCATTTTACAAGTGCTTCTTTTATGGTCGTTGCTTTTGCCTGTGAAACACAACTGTTAACTAGTAATCTTATGTACATGTCATGCAACACAGAACTAACTAATAATGTAGCAAGCTAACGTTGCTTACAGTACCAATTCAGCCAGCAACGCACATTGTCAGCTGTCAATTCTGCCTGACCTTTGCAAAGATGGCTAGCTAACAATAATAGCGTAATGCCAAACAGCGTAGCCATTAGTGTGTATAAACTAACCGTTAGTTACATTGCAACTGACAAGGCGCTGCCACCGCCTGTCAGATTGGTGCATTTCATCACGCACTAGTATCAAGCGTAGCAAAGCTAAAGTAGACTCCACATACCTAACTTGGATATTTAACGTTAGCTGGTTTTACATCGAGTTTATCTACATACTGTCGTCTAATTTTGCCAATTCCAAATAATACATTTGGTTAAATTCACAAGATAGCAAGAAAATACAGACTGCTTTGTCACATAGGTCAGCTATAGCTACGGTAACCACCGCTAACGCGTTAGATAGCTAGCTAATGTAACGTAACATTGGGTGACTGTGTCTGACTCGTTCAGGTTTGACAGTAACTACAAAAACATAATCAACACTACAACGTTAACAATGAGTGAAAATATTATTCTTGCAATAAAATATTTTTTAAGTCGTTCAAGTATTTCCAGTGCATTTTCATCATCCAAACAACTTACCATGTTGTCTCATGTGGTTGCTATGACACCGTATGACACAGTACACGACGCAATACCGCTCAGTTCACACGCCCCTTTCCCTTTCAAAATATTCTGTATCCATCAAGTAAGAAAAGGTTGTACATGGATGTCGCACCCGCTCGTATCCAAAAACTCTTTGCTTTATGGTGTGGTGAAAGTATTTTCAGATTACTGTCATTTTAACCATGAATATGCATTGTTGTACGTGGCCCCTACACTACAAATATATATTTCTTATAATAGTTAATATAAGGTACACACACACACGTGTGTTTAGGCTTAAAGTTAATTTCAACATGGCCATTGTTCTGCAATTAATAAATGACAGCTCATTTCAAACAGTGCTGTAAGTATCGTGCCAAACAAATTTGCCACATAACCCTGCTCCTTATTGACTGACCTGCATTGGCTTGCTCTCCACTAAGGAAACTCCATTCACCATATGGTCAAGCCACACCAGACTGCTTCATTAAACAATAACCTGCCTCTGAACAATCAGAAACAGCGATTTTCCTTTCATGGAACAAACCTGTGGAACTCCTTGACAGTGTTAGGGTTGTTCAGCATTTCGGGGCTTTTAAAGCATTTAGTAGGACACATTTTGGCAGCTGCGCTACCCTTCACCTAGACATTTGCTTGAAAAGACAAAACACTTCTGAAATTGTCATTCATAAAAATTGCTGTACTAGAAGGTTTTGACCACTAGGTGGAACTAGCACAACATATTTGATTTAAACGACTAGGTTCTAGGTATACATGAATATCAGCTTCATCTCTGGATCTATTCTGATCTCAATCACTTAGAAATCTAGTTAAAATAGCAAATAGAATGACCACAGCTTCAGTGTAAAATTGTGGCAGTTTTCGATGTATATAAAATGTATCTTTTAATTAATTATAATGAATTATTCTGACACATTTAGTTTATTACAGCCAATATGGCTGTATATTATATGGATTGCCTGCTTTATGTAGATGTAGTCCTAAAACATCTTTATGTAGATGTTGTCTGAGTATGTTTAGCAAAAATTGCAGTGCAGCAAGGTAGAGATCTGTAACTTAGACTTACATTTTTTTTACATATGGCTTTTTTGGTCAGAAATAATAGGCCTGTCCACAAATTCAATTGATTAATTACCACTCATTCAATTGTGCTACAAGGATCCTGGCACAAAGTCTGGCTAGATCAACCCATCTATGCTATCCTATTGCCTTCCAATCCATCAAAGAGTTGACTTCTCCTCTACAAACCCTTAAATGTCCCACAGGACCAGCCTCCCCATCTGATCTACTCTCCTCTTATAGGAACCTCCTCAAACAAACTGCTTTATGAACCAATGATCCAGCACCAAACAATGGGTGCCTTTTCAGTGCTGTTCCGAAAGTTGGGCTGATAGATACAATGGTTGGGGCTTTCAGAGCAGGCCTGGACACATTTTCAACCAGGCTTACTCTTCCTCCCCTTTGTTAATTATAATACGGTTATACATGATTATTGTTAGAATTGTTTTTAGGAACATAAAGATTATTCTTGTTGATAATATAAGTTTATGAATCACATGTAGCCTATTACGATTATGATTGTTATTATCAACAAAAAGTGTCTCAGACCCCATATGAGACGCCTCATGCATATCACTTGACGTCGCTGGGAAGTGTAAACAAACTGGTTTGTATATTCATCTAATTTGTATTTCAAGGATTGGCTTGTGGTGTTGCTACATAAGCTTGCTGCTAGGGAAATAACGGATGACATAGATGTTAGGGTAATTCGTGTGTTTAACTAATTTGTTTACAAGCAGTAGTGTTATTGGACAGTGCCTGTGAAAGAGCAGTTATACAAAGAGCATGTGTCTCAAACATGCAAAGAAATATAGACTACTCAGCTTTCACCCACTTTATCCAGTGCCTATGCCAATATTTTTTCCCCTTTGGATTATGCTAATAAATACAACATTCGTCAGTAGCCTACCTTAAAAGTAGACATACACCTAATTAAATCTACTTTTAATACAAAATTGCTTTGTTTATATGTTATTCTGGTTGTAACAAATAACATTATATAAAAAGGTCTGGAACACAATTTAGTTCAATAGGTTCAAATTTTGAAAATCACAACGCATCATTGCGGCGGGGGCAATAACGCCCCAGAAGACTGGATAGACTGTGCAGAACGAACCGCTCATTGAATTGACACAAGCATGCGCAATGCAGCTCTGTGTCAATTCGAGTCTCCTCAGTAGAAGCCAAGCAGAGCGGAGTGACTACTCGGGTTCACGCAGCAGTCTCTCTCCCTTCTCAGTTCCTGTTTCCGCCTTCAGTCTTCAGACAGCCATACAACTCAAAGCATCGCAAGGCTGAATAAAGACCTTCCAGAAACACAAGCTTTTTGAGATAAAGCCCGGTAAGACATTCCTGCTTATTTTCTGTATGCATAAAACAATAACAATGTGTGTCTGCGGCATATCCTTCATTTTCTCCATCCCTGGCCTGTTGCTATTTGCCTGCTTCGACCGCAGCCGAGAGGTAACAAAATAGCGGACAGAGATTTACACTAACGAGTGGTCGGACGAGGTTTTATGAGAATTTCTTTCGTCCAATGGCATTTGATTAACATAATTTGTCGTAGATTTCTGTTTCAATTTTTGCTACTGTGTATAGCAATGTAACGATTATATTAACAATTTATAAGGCATGAGAACGACAGTTCAGGCACCAGGCAGGGACAACGAACTGCGATTTCTCCCAATGTTGCCTCTTTAAATGTATGCTGCAAGCGTATTGTAAAGCTTTTTTTAACGCGTATGTTTACTGTGTCTATATATGGACCGTTATTTTGTGAAATCAGCCTTCATCTGCGGCTCCTGCCTGTGTCGAATCAACGCCGATCTTGAGCGACTCCGCTGCTTTTCAGAGATTGGTTGAAATCAATGAAAAGTATCACAGCTCATTTCGGATACATTCGGATCTGTGAAGTGCTGCGGAAACATAACGGAGTTGAGTGATAAGCACATGCTACTGATTTTGTTAATGAGTAAATAGTGCAGAATGTGAAGTGACACAGAGACAGGTACACACACACACACACACACACACACACACACACACTGTTATTCATGCAATTTGTTGCATATGATTGTGCGTTTGGTTTTAATTCTCAACACCTACTGTGTTATTACACAGAGTAAGCTTAGTAGCAAACATTAAACATTATGTGGGCTGTTCAGACAGCCCTATAGGGATATTGTCATGTTTACTTCTCACACCTTACCTTTGAACTTAATTAGAAATTTGGTCAACACAACACAACACTGCACAACACACGTGGTGAATCTGGATCTCTTGAAATGCAACCATTCAGCTTGGGACTAGAGTCCAACCCACCAGCCTGGTCTATCTACAGGAAGGTAGCCCTTGAATGACCTTTTGACCCTGTGAAGTTCCATTACTATCTGAGTAGAATAATGTTGTAGTATCAGACCTGTTGTGTAGGCTAGCAGCATGAGGTATTAAGCATCAGCATTAGTTAAGTTACAAGTCTGACTGTTTCATGCGTTATTGATGTGCTGTGACCGTAACGATATGATAGCATTTCACAGCTTCATTCGTCGCGAAAAATTGAGATGGCATTCAGCTAATTCAAATGTCCCGCTTTGCCAAGCATACTGCAATAATGAGCTATGTAATGTAATGTCTTGTCCTCCTGTCCTGTTTTAGGCTGACTGCACAAATTGGCCAATGTATAAATCTCCAATTCCAGTTTTCATGTAACGATTCTTTACGCCCCATTACAGGCAGAATGAATTAAGTAAAACCACAACGATGACCAAGACACTAAAACTGCATTTTATTCAGATTCAAGGTTTCACTTTGTACTTTATATTTATTTTATAATTCAAAAGATTTCGTTTGAGGAAAACACAGAGGATGAGAATGGTGGATAGACCACAACAAGGACTTTCCTGTAAATATTTCTAGTAAACATCATAGACATTGCGGCTAAAAGCACCTTTCATAGGCCTACCACATAAACTATTTCATCTTTCCTGTGTGACATAATTTAGGAAAAATCTGACTGTCGAAAACAATTCTTGTCATGCTGCAAGATTTTTAGGATCATATTTCACCTGTGTTTCATGGCAACACAGTTAATTATGAATTGAAAGAACTCCAAAATAGACCTTGGAGTGTCTTTATGTTCATTGTCTTTCCTCATTCAGACCAGGAGAACTGACATATTTAACTAACAGAAACAAGTCATTTGATCTGAGTGCTCTGCAGCTATCCACCACATTCAGGTATTGATCCTGTTCTTTATTGTAGTAGCCACTGTCCATTGTGCTCATCCTAGAAAAGCTTTTAACTTATTGAGATCTGGGATCCTGTCTTTTCAAACTCTCCTCAAGTGATAAGCCATTTCCCTTAAGGTGCATTTGAATAGTAACTGTACGTTGCTTTGGACATGTCTGCCTCTTAAATGGCTACACGTCAAAGTAAAGGGATAGACTGCATGGACAGATGATATGATGACTTCATTATTTTTAACAATGTGGTACATGGAAAGATTGTTCTGCCAGTCATTCTCCCACACATCTAAGCAGTCAGCACAATAGCACCAGCACATCTTCAGTGTCAGCAGGAGCACCAGGCCTTAACAGGAAACGCCTTCACACAGTGAATGACGGGCGCGGCTATCAGGCAGTCAATCATGCGCCCCTCCTGACGAGCGACAGAAGAGGGTCAGGGATGCAGGCCAGGCAACCTGGATATAAAACAGTTTCTCTCCCTATGGACTGATTGGTAGATGGATAACCCAGTCTGGCTAATGTGTTCATTGTCCATGCGCTGAACTCCTGTGAGTGTCCCATGATGCTATGTCTCACGAAGCAATATGATATAACCTGGCGGACGTGTTCTTCTCCCATAGCAAGACTTTACTCATGTTTATAAGCTGTTAAGCATTTCGTGTGTGCTCATCTAGCATTTCGTGAGTGCTCATCTAGTTTTACCTTAAAATCATAAGGAATCAGATTTTATAGGCTGCTCCTAGATGAGCATTCCTACTCTGAATTGTGGGTACAGGCCCTGGCCCCTCCGTGGTGGCTGGATTGCAACACATGTCATCTGTGTCGGCTGTAAAGCTGTGTAAACTTGCCGGTTAGTCAAACATTAGCGCCCAGGCTGGTGTTATCGGTCTGGGCTGCACCAGCCGCCGCTGTCCCCTATAATGTGGTCTGCCCTCCCCTGATGCCTCCACTCACCGTGTCCTCGGTTTGTATTGCATACATCTCCATTGTCTGGAAGTGCCTTATGTCACCACAGCCGCCCAGATGGCTTCAGCAATGGAGAACGGCACACACAGATACGTGCACACACGCGCACGCATGCATGCAGCACATGCATGTACACACAAGGCAACAAACACCCACCCAGACACAAAAACATGCCGCAAGATTTGAGTTCATAAACTATACAATTCAGTGCAGGATTTTGTTGTTGTATTGTTATCTCATTGGGAAAGGCTGCTGTTTTCTCATTGGGAGATGCAGCTGTTTTCTCATTGGGAGAGGCTGCTGTTTTCTCATTGAGAGAGGTTGCTGTTTTCTTATTGGGAGAGGCTGTTGTTTTCTCATTGAGAGAGGCTGTTGTTTTCTCATTGAGAGAGGCTGCTGTTGTCTCATTGGGAGAGGCTGCTGTTTTCTCATTGAGAGAGGCTGCTGTTTTCTCATTGAGAGAGGCTGCTGTTTTCTCATTGGGAGATGCTGCTGTTTTCTCTTTGGGAGAGGCTGCTGTTTTCTCATTGAGAGATGCTGCTGTTTTCTCATTGAGAGAGGC